>CAAKHD010004229.1:0-37695 GCA_901007705.1 Fistularia tabacaria | reverse complement strand
TTGAAAGTCCCCCCCCCCCCCCCCCCCACACACACACACACACACACACACACACACACACACACACACACACACACACACACACACACACACACACACACACACACACACACACTTCAAGTCTCAAGACAGACAGTGTGTCTCATCAGTCCCGCCCTGCAGCGGGTGGAGACACTTGACGCCTAGAGGGAAGTCGAGCCCCATCGTTTCTGGTGTGAGCTTTCAGCGGATACCGGATCGAGCGGGGGACGGAGGATTCCAACTTCTGATCAGGTCGGTGCGCTCAATCTATCCCTTCCGATCGCGATTGATTGTAATAGTGTGACGGCGGGAAGGAAAGTGTGTTTTCACATCGGATGGGTGCTTCTCAAAGTCGAGACAGAGATGAACGACGCTGCAAACCACGGGTTCCCCGATCGCAGACCATGAAATGAAGAGGGCAATTTGTTATTGATCAGTCAGTTGAGCTGTAGCCCCCCCGCGATCCCCTTCGAACCGCGATCGTTGCTTTCGAAGTCTGTGATAAATTGTGATCCGTGGTAGGAGGCCGCTGAGTTTCAGCCTCATGAAGAAATATCTGTCGCCCAACTCCTGTTTGGATCCCAGGTCAGTGGATTTCCATGCCCTTCTAACCTGAAGCTGATCACTCACATTGAAATTAACACTTCTGTATTTTAGTAGTATTTCTTTTTAGACTTTGAATTATTTTTCACTTGAAATCTCTGCCATCGTGAGGAGTCCTTTTGCAGGGGGCCCCGGCCTGAAAGCAGCGGATGCAGAATGTGCTTTTCTGTTCCTCTTCCTCTCTATCTGTAAAGACTTCCATTTCCATTAAGCTGGCCGGAGCATGTAATATGACAAACCTCGAGGGTATTTTGATCTTGGGATGACTATGTATAATAATGTGTAAATGTGCAATAACGCATTATAGCACACACACACACACACACACACACACACACACACACACACACACACACACACACACACACACACACACACATGAGTTGGTGCCAGAAAGTAGAAAAGAAGAAGAAGAGGGTGAAGGATCTCTTGTCAAGCTGAACATCACTGTTTGCTCACTCACTGGGACCTGGAAGGTCTGGTTCCAGGAAGAGTTTGGAATACGCCTTAAGTCGGCACCCAGATGGGGAGGTGAGTCTCCCTCTCCCTGTGCACTGATTATTTCGGCAGACACCGCTCAGAAACAGCTCACAGCCACCAGTCAGTTATCAAAACCAATTTTGAATGAAAAAAACAACAACATACAAACAGTGCGACTGACTGGCTAAGTCGAAAAGGAAAGCAAAACGAGGAAGACAGAAAGAGTGAGGTGTGATTCATACAGGCCACTTCATTGCCCTACATGGTTTGAGAGCTGATTGCAAGAGTTTGTGACATTATCGGTGCTTTGTGTGCATGGTAAAGTATGACCACACGGCCCTGCTTGACCCCCACCACCCCATTTGAATTGTACTTAGGCAAACAAAAACATTTTATTTTAGCAATGACACAGGAAACAGTGATGTTGCACTGGATATTCAAGGTTAACTGCATAATAAGACAATACCATTGATATCAGAGTATGAACAGTACAAAACAGAGTAATGTGAAGTCATGTCGGAGTAATACTTTGCCATGACTCCCCCCTTTGCCTGATCGGATTGCTCGGGCTGCGTCACCGTGGGCTCTGCATGGATCCATTGCATGAACAGAAGCAACCGTGAAGTCAGCCAAGACCAAGGTGTTGATGTTTTTGTGCATGTCAAGAAAACGCGTGTAATGAGGGTGTGTGTCCACAAAGCACTTGACTGTACCCGGACACACGTCCTTTTGCAAATAAAAAAATATTAAAAATAGATAAATATATATGTATAGGCACGGTAGCGCAGTGGTTAGCGTTTCAGCAACACAGCACGAGGAACCCTGGTTCGAGTCCGACAAGGGGACCTTTCTGTGTCGAGTTTGCATATTCTTTCCTTGTCTGCGTGGGTTTCCTGCGGATTCTCCGGTTTCCTCCCCCCACTGAAAACAAGCAGCAGGTTAATTGGAAAAAATTGGGAAAATTGCCCGAAATGAGTGAGTGAGTGAATGGTTGTTTGCCTGTATATGTGGCCCTGCGATTGACTGGCGACCAGTCCAGGGTGTACCCCGCCTCTCGCCTGATGACAGCTGGGATAGGCTCCAGCATCTCCAGTGATCCCGAGTTCAGGATAAGTGGCAGACGATGGATAGATGGATGGATGGATGGATGGATATCTCTAAATACACACACACAAGAAATTGCTAAATGCATCTGGAGTACTTCATGTATTTAGGTCAAATATATTTGATCATATATATATATGTGTGTGTGTGTGTGTGTGTGTGTTTGTGTATACATATATATATGTCTGTATGTATGTCAATAATTTTGGTCTGTTTTCCAAAGAAAACTAGAGACATCAGGTTTGACTTTCATGTGAGAGGCTTCTAACTGAAGGAGCCTCTCAGGTGAGAGGTGAAATGACATCAAGGAGAAAAACCAAGTCTAGTTGCCGTGATAAGATTCAACATCGACTGGGCTGAATGACCGAGAATTCTAACAGACATTGTGTTGCTACTTGACAAATTAACAAGTCACCCCTTCCTACATCCGGAACTGGTCAACTTTGTGTGTCCAAAAAAAAATCCCTTTTCTTTTTAAATAAGCCCTGTAAAAGTATAGCCTCCTGAGTTTTCACTTTGAATCAGGCACGGTAAAAACAACACAATGTGTTTGTGTTACTCTCGTTTCATTCCATTGTAATGCATGGCAGTGCGTTGTATTGTTGTACTTGCGAACAACGATGACAACGCACACGACATGTGAAGAAGGTCCTTGGTTTGATTCCGACAGGAATTTCCTTTGGTTTCCTCCCACAGTCCAAAAAGGACTCATTAGGTTTATTGGAGATCCTAAATTGCTTTTGTGAATGCGAGTGTGAATCGTTTTGTGTAATGAATGAATGACTTGACTGAGTCTCTTGATTATTTACAAAATAAACATATTGAAATGTTCCTGCTCAAATTTCAATTAAAGCCCCAACAAGGCCTTAAAAAAATAAAATGGTGCTTTCTTGGCTGTCAGCCATGTTGGGCAGTAACTTGCCACTCACCACAAAGTCAAGATACAATCATGACACATATCGCAGATTACTAAACAAAGAGTTCAATTTATAGGGTTGCTAAGAGACCAGGTTGGATGAAGCGACGTGAAATAGGATAAACTTTCAATACATCAATAAGGTCATTTGAAAATTAATGTATAAAGCACCGGTAGAATTAGCGGACACCAATCTCGTAGTTCATTTGTTTTAGATCCTCTGGTGACCCCACCCGAGTCCATTTTGTGGAACTGGAAATGACACCCTGTGAGGTCATATAATTGGTACTTGAAAAAATAAACAAACAAACAAAATTTCAAGTCATGTCCCAGATCATCCCCATTATTAGTTCACATCCTGCATTTTTGTTTTTGCAGATTTTCCGATCATATTTTTTCTGTACTGTCCAATATACAGCAGGTTGCTCGCTGTCATCGAAAGAATTTATTCATAACGTTAATTGTGGCCAAAAAATATATAACATCTAGTAATCTTAAAAAAAAAATTCTGATAGCTGAACCAACAGTGAAATAACAAGCTCTCCTCAGACCTAAAGGGGAAAATCCTGACAGAGAGTGCAAAGACCCCGTTGCTCCAGTGCAGCTGTAATCTCCTGCATCTTGATCCAGCCTCCAGAAACATCCCCTCGCTTGGAATTTAGTATTGCAAATAAAAAAAGAAGCATGAAAAGTCATTATACAACTTTTGTATAATGCAACTTTAATGCAGTTGGTAGTAGTAGATGGAGAAGTAGATGTGTTTGCAGGCTTCAAGTGTGTTTTGTTTTGAAGTTAATGGGAAACAATATCCAGTAATGTATGGGACAATAACTACATTAAATAACATATGGTATGGTGGTGCAGTGGTTAGCGCTGCCGCCTCACAGCGAGACAGTCCCCGGTTTGATTCCGACACAGGGCTATTCTTTGAGGAATTTGCATGCTCTCCCCATGCCTGCATAGTTTTTGTCCATGCTCTCCAGTTTCTCCCTGCGGTCCAAAAACATGAAATAGGTTCTCTCTTAAGTTGCCCATATTATGGATGAGAGGGAATGATTCTTTGTCTCTATACGACGTGTGAATGAGAGGCTGAATTGCTGTTTGCCTCGAATGTGGCCTTCTGATCTACTGGCACCCAGTCCACAATAAACCCTACCTCTCGCCCAATGACAACTTGGATAGACTGCAGCACACCCGTGACCGTGACAACTGCATAAGTAGTATAGATAATAAATGAATGAGTGAACACCCCATAGATACTGTTGAGGACTTACTAAATTTGAAGCGGGAAGTGCTGGAGTATGTAGAGACCATAACTCTTTTTTAGCCCACTTCAGTGCTTGTGTTTCCCCATTCTGTGACATTTTGTCTGGAGTGTGTGAACATAGCGTGGACTCCAAACAACCCACAATATTACAACCTCAGGTATACTTTGGGGTATGGAAGTAATTTTATCTGCACTCAAACTGCCTGTTTCCTAGCCCCACGTTAAAATTCAACATATTCTTCAGGTATTTTGGCTTGATATTTGGTCCAATAATGCCCCTAGTTATGAAAACATAACAATTCTGCCCATCTGGTTTTCATTACTTTGGTTGTCTTAAAAGAAAAATACAGTTTTCTTTGCCCACTTCCTTACCACTAAACAGTCAACACACATTGGTTCATTTGTAACAAGGCAAATGTCAATTGTACAAAAGTAGGGACATATACTCTAATTCAACCAAATATAGGTCCGGAAATATAAGCCTGATGATTTCTGAGGAACCGAGCGGAAAAACTTGCAGAAAGAGAAGAAAATAGCGCTTAAGTATTTATCAAACCAGAATTTACTAAAAATACTGACCCGCTCAAAAATATGCTGTGGGCCAAGGTGATAATGGCATTTCTGCTGTTAGCCTTGCAAGTTAGCATGCTAGTGAAAACATATTTTGACCTTCGACTTGAAAATGTTGTAAATGTCTGTTTTTTGTCTCAACCTGTTTTTTGCTGTCGCCACAAATATTTCTCTATCCCCCTGCGCAGTGTTTAAATGACTTTTATATGAATTGGGGAAAAAAAATCAGAGAAGCCAGAACAAAATTTTGTCTAACTTTCGATTCCTTCTAGGTTGAGATATTCCTAGTGCTAAATCTGAAAGAACACTTAATTTTGTCAGAATAATGGACAATTGCCAGATGTGTTTTTTTTTGTAAAAAAGTTCAATAAAACCCATGCTCTTCTGACAGAAAAGCATATTCAAATCACAAAATATGAAATTCTCATGATGAAAAGGCACAAATCACATCAGATTATGGCAGAAATATTCATTCTGTGATGTTTTCTTGTTGCCATTGTGTGTAATGGATTTATTTGTGTAAAGTCACCTGTCGGTTGATTGAACTTCTAAAAAAGTATTTCAACATGCCGGGACAGCAGACGCTGGAAAAAAAGGCAACATGGCAAACCAACCTAGCAGCTGCTCTTTTACACATTGACATTAATCACGGCTGAGCCGTTTCCGGCCACCTGCTGAATCCCACCCCGCTTGTGACTCTGTTTTGCTTCCCAGCAACTCCTGAGGGAGAATCTGTGCTTCTTCAGCTGCTTTGCTCCTTAACTGTTGACCAGCTAGTTGCTAGCATTCCCTGTGGTGTAGCGACGGAAGGAGACACTCTAGTGAGAGTTTGACAGACAAGACTTTCAAAGTGCTATTAGGTTTGATCAAAAAAACTGTGGGACTGTAGAAGACGAAGAAGAAATGACCACCATATTGACTCCACTTCAAGGTGTCGTTATGGAGTAGCAATAAGCCTAATGCCCGATTGGTAAAATAGATGATTAAGGGTCAAAGTTAGAATTACTCACAGCATATCAGCTGTTGAAATAATGTTTGTGTAAAGTAATACTGATGGGATATTGATCAAGACTTGTATTGGCCAATGACAGGAAGAGGTACTGTCGCGGACTTGGATACTAGCATGTAGCAGCAGCAGCTGCGAGCCGTGAGCAGCAGCCCGGTCTATGAACAATTAAAGTGACACTTTTATGTAGTCAACCCTAACAATTTATCTACTTATTATATTTGTGTTTGAAATACATATAAAGAGAGAAGTATTGATTAAGTTAATCAACATGGTCTCACATATGACTCCCGGCTAGAAATCACAGTTAATAGGATATGGTTTAAAATGGTATCCTCTGGTAATCGTCTCTTGAAAACAATGCCCATAAAGTGAGTTCCTTTATGTATTTCTTCTATTTCATTTTTATGTCTCCGTCTTTATCAGTGTAATGTCCCAGTGATGCGAATTGTTGGCATCGTCTCAGCCCCTTGAGAAGTTCATGGGAAAAAAGCGCTGCGAGTGAGGACGTGAGGAAGAGAGTGGTGGAGCTTCTGGAAGAGAGGATGGAGGCGACTGTATGGAGACAGGAGTCATGACAACTTCACGTGTAGCTGAGTCCATCGTCTCATGGCCTCTGTAGGCTGAACAGGTGTTGCGGGGGCTGCAGGGCTGCAGCTATGGTCGTTGAGGCGAGGTTCCCTCCCTCCAAATCACTGACTTGCAGTTTTCTTCACCATGCCGGACTACTCAGCCCCTTTCATCTTCTACGTCGTCGTGGAGGTGTTAATCGCAGCGTTCTCAGTGCTGGGTAATGTTTTGGTCTGCTGGGCTGTGGGCCTCAACAGCAACCTGCAGAGCATCACTAACATCTTTGTGGTGTCGCTGGCTGTGGCCGACATCGCCGTGGGGGTACTGGCCATCCCCTTCGCGATAGTCATCAGCACCGGGTTCTGCTCCAACTTCTACGGCTGCCTCTTCATCGCCTGCTTTGTGCTGGTTCTCACCCAGAGCTCCATCTTCAGCCTGCTGGCCATTGCTGTGGACCGTTACATCGCAATCAAGCTGCCTCTCAGGTCAGTGGCCCGGAGGGGAAAAGCTTTGCACTCAACATTTCCCCCCACCATATTCAATCACTCAAAGCCTGTTTATCATTTGTGTTCGTAAAAATAAATGTAATGTAAATGTAAAAGAAACCAGGGCTGTTGCATGATTACAATATTTAATTAGATAAATCATATGATGGATTAGTTCAGATTAATCACGATGTATACCCATGCATTATTAACTGTTTCATTTTATGTGGCCAAAACTCCTGACAGAAGACAATATATTAAACACACACACAAATATGTGTGAATGTGTGTGTGTGTGTGTGTGTGTGTGTGTGTGTGTGTGTGTGTGTGTATATATATATATATATGTGTGTGTATATATATATATATATATATGTGTGTGTGTGTGTGTGTGTGTGTGTGTGTGTGTGTGTGTGTGTGTATATATATATACACACACACACACACACATACACAGGCTAACATTTAACTTGCTTTTATTTAAATTAAAGAACAGATATTGCCCAGATTTTTTTTCCTTCAATCAAACAAATATCCATATAAGTGTGGCCCTCTTTTAGCTGGTTGCTAAAACAGACTAACTTGTTAACATTATCTGAGCCCTGAAGCTCTGTGAGGGTTTAGCGCAAGGCGGGGGTGGCATTGATGTAATACTTAATGTGCTTTGGTGAAATGCAAACCCCTTCCTGCTTAGTGTGCACACTACTTCATGTCAGTCTGTTGTCACAGCTTGGGTTTTTATTGTACTCAAACTCCTCATTGAGCAGCCAATATACTGTTCAAAAGTTATCAGTCTTGATCGAGTTGGTTCTACCGCCACATACCATTGGCGCATAAATCCACGCCAATGAATGGAATTTGGGGATTTTGAGTAATTTTGCAATCCGTCAATTGCATTAAACTTTTAATCAAATTAAACATGCAGATTAGTAAACCTTGATTAACATGTTAATTTTAACACGTACATAACAAATTCCAACATATGCACTAATTGATGATTATTGTTTTCAAGTGAAGTGTGTAAGTATTATGAGGAAAAATCGAATTAATTAACCAAAAAAGGCTTCCATCCACAATCATCCTGCAATGACATCACTGTAAAACTTGTTTTTAACACGCGACATGACAAGGTAGCACGTGAGACATCAATTTTAGTCAGAAACATGATTTAACATCAGGCAGATGTCAGTCTATCTTTGAAAAGCTACCTTTTTATGGATAGAAAATATATTTGTTCAGTAATGATAAAGAATAATTTGTGATTTAACATTGATCAACACTTGAGTTCTAACAAGCTTCAGACTAATAGAGACAGGCGTTTGGATGTTTTTAAGATGATGGATTTTAGCAAATTAACTTTCAGTCACTGTCAAGCTAATTTAAACATAATATGGCAATTAGCAACATGAGCAAGGAGCTGTCAGTTGACAGAACAAAATTGAAAACTACGCAATATCAACATAAGCTCTCCTCAATAGTAAATTGTCACAACCAAATATCAACCTCTCATCAACGGTATTGCCGTCTAGGTGCCAACGAGGAGTAAATGTGACCTAAACTGATCACATTTTGTACATTTAGATATTTGTCCAAGTTTTTCAAGTCTCCCAATATCTACTATATGGGGACTCTTTCGTATTTGGTAAAGTATATCAAAGTTCATATATCAAACAGGTTGTATTGGAGAGCTTGAGACTCGGGGTGTTATTAGAAAATGGCAACAACCATGACAATGATCAGACGATAAGCAGCGTGTGTGCATAATTATGTAATACAGCGGATAAACACCATGAAGAGAATTCCCTCACAACGCAAAAACCCTTCACAACTTACTAAACAACTGCAGTAAATAAGCCAAGCCTCAAACAGGGAAAAGGAAAACACAACCTTGATATATGAGAAATGTTTATCCTCAGAACTTAAACAGAGATATCCACTTTGGCCAGAATCAAAATGAGCCATAATAGCCAAACTATATTTATACCTGTTCAATATGCACAATTTATCCTATTCTGTTCATTAAAGATAATTTTCTAAACGTTTCCAAGCCAAAAATGTTGCCACTTTCCTGATATGATTTTTATTCACTGTCATTTCAATTGACTAGAAAGAGGCTAAACTCATAGTAAAAACACTTTCCAGACTGTTATTCAAAGTTGCCATCGTAACGTTTTATTGCAACATTGATAAGTTCCATTTATAAGACTTTATAAACATGACTTGCTAGAAAACTTGTGGCAACTGTGTAAAATGCAGGCAAGAGGATTCCTATATGTTACCGTTATTCTTTCATATATTCAATTATAAAACATGTTTGAATCAATAAAAACATTAGATGTATTTATAAAGTCCAGAATTTATCTGTCAGTCCTTCTGTGTTTTTTATCAGAGCTGAGTATTTGTCTCGCTCTGATATTGTATCATTGTTTTTTTCAGCACATGTACAATGCCTTTGATATTCTTTAAATGTTTTTTTTCTTTCTGATTTTCAAGTTCACCCTGATGTACAGTAAATCAACACTGCAAAGAAACACTTGAATGTCACAACATTTATAATGCGTTAAGGACTGTGCACCAAAGAGTCACTTTCCTATTGAATCCATCTGTGAGGACATTTGGACCAAAACTCTTTGCAATACGTTTTCAAAAATGACATCTCCCACGAGGTCCACTCTCCCAGGAGCGATCCATTTCATTCTCCTCTAATTGCATATGCAGATTGTAAAAGTCCTGTGTAACCTGTCTACGTCCAGAATGTCAGGGGGCTGCAGTGCACTTGGATTTTCCAAGGATTGTACATGAGACATTAAACCCTATGACACACTGACCAGCAGTGACGCTGCGGCTCACACTCTGACTTCATCAAATTATGATTCTGATGTTCAGAGCTACACAGAGCTTCCTGTTTCCAGGACTTTTTTCACACAACCCACTGCTGGCGGGACATGCGTGTTGTTTTTCTCCTTGTCTTTTTGCCTTAATCTCTGATGGGGTCTTGTTTTCACAGTGGTGACATTTGCACTTTAACATCTTAAGAATGTTGTAGAAACAAGACAAGCGACTCAGCTGCTCTCCCACACTGTACAACAAGAGTGCTGAAAATAGACTAAGAGGAATCCTTGAAGATTTGCTTGTTTATTCTTTTCTCTTTACGTCCCAATATGAAAAACATATCAAGGAAAAATCAGATTGAAAAATAAGATTGGGATGTAATTTTTTTAACCAAATGTAGAGATGAGTAATGTAGAGATGAGTAATTTCTGTAATCCGACATACCCATGGCCCACGAACCACCATTTATCTGACTCTTGTTCACTTTAGACAAATTTATCTTTTTTTTGTCTTTTTTTTTTTACTTTTTTGAAACGTTTTTTCAGCTGCTGCTACTGATGATAAGAGTTACACAGAAGTTATTTTAGGATAAGTTTACATGTAATGGTGGGGTTAGTAGAGCTTTGAGGGGGATGTGGAATAAATTGATTTGTCATTTTATATACTCATGAATTTACTTACTGCTTTTTGTGAGGACAAAATTAGGTCACGAGAAAGTTTCCAGTTTCAGTATTTGTGACCATTCATCTCCCCCTGCAGGTACACCAGCCTGGTGACAAGCCGGAGGGCAAGGGGCATCATCGCTATCTGCTGGCTTTTGTCCATTATCATTGGTCTGACGCCCATGATGGGCTGGCACAAGCAGCCGGACATGGACAACAAGCAGTGCCCCCCCGGCTTTATGAGGTGCCTGTTCGAGGGGGTGGTGGTGATGGAATACATGGTGTACTTCAATTTCTTCGCATGTGTGATGATCCCCTTACTGCTGATGCTAGGCATCTATCTGTGCATCTTCATGGCCGCTCGCCACCAGCTCAAGCTGATGGAGGTGAAGGCTCTCCACGGGGAGAAGTCGCGCTCCACCCTGCAGAAAGAGGTCCAAGCTGCCAAGTCGCTGGCCATCATTGTGGGGCTGTTCGCCGTCTGCTGGCTGCCGCTGCACATCATCAACTGCTTTACCCTTTTCTGTCCGGGCTGTGAGCGTCCCCCGCTGTGGATCATGTATGTGGCCATCATACTCTCTCACGGCAACTCGGTCGTTAACCCCTTCATCTACGCCTACCGCATCCGTGAGTTCCGGCAAACATTTCGCAAAATTATCCGGCGCCACATCCTGGGAAGGCAGGAGCTTCTGGGGAGGGGGAGCAGTAAACGCAACTCCACACACAACAGCATCACCGGCTCCATCAGGCTCAAGACAGACAGCCTAAACCTGGAGATTTTCACTGACAGCAGCCACAGCTGTGAGGAATCCTGCCGCTGCACGCCTCATGCCACCCCTGTGGTAAGAGGCCTGGTGGCTGCGACCCAGCCCCCTCTGTCAGTGGTTATCGCTCACTGTCCTCAGATGGGGGCTTGTCCACTGCAAGTCCTCAGTCACGCTCAGATCGCCCTCAGGCAGTACGCGGAGCACCAGCAAAGCTACGGAGGAGCCGAAGTTGAGGAGGAACAGGACAAGCTGGCATCGCTGCTCAACAGAACAAGAGGAGGAACATCTTCGGGGAGTTGGTGAAAGAACTGCGGCAGGAAATGTAGGCATCCGGCCCCATGGACCACACACATCATAAGTATCAACAAAATGTACTGACTGAATGTCTACACTGTCATGGGATTCACTGAAATCAGGCTAAGAATCTGCCGAGACGCTGTTCCTGAAAAACCAACATGACCAAACATGGCGAGACGGACCAATAGCTCAGGTGAACTTTGACTCAGATTATACTGAGAAGACAAACCAGACTTTTCTGCTGGGGGACATGCTGATGGTGCCCCTGTCAGCATACACTGATATTTGAACTGCAGTTTAAAGAACACATCGGCTGAGGATTAAAAGTTTTGGTTAATTTATTGATAATTAATATTGACTTTAAATTTTTCACTGAAGCGGATATGAGTGCACTTTGGCTATCACGCATCAGTAGGAGATGAGTTCAGGATGTTGCTTCTAAAACATTTGCAAGTTCAGACCCAGATGTCAAGGGAAGACCTGCTCATCTGCACGTTACCCTCCCACTCACATTTTTAGTTTGAAGCGATATGCATCTCTCAGGGAGGAATAATGGGATGGTTTTCTAATTGGGCCTAAAAAGAAGAACAAGGTCGGCACATTCATCAGTGATGCAATGGTTTCTAAAAAGATTATAATAGGGTCACCCTTTTTCAAGCAATCCCCCGAGGTTGGCCATTCAAAGCTGAAATTAATTGAATACTCATTCCATCAAAAGTGAGGATTTAAGAAAGAATGGATAGATAGGAAATTATATATGAAAGATTTTAGACTGAAATCTGAGTCATGGACGTGTTTTAACTCATGTCTCCTGGTTTGTATGTTAGTCTGTCAGGAGGGTCACATGAAAACTGAGATGCGGAAAAAACACATTATGGCTCAGGGATGAACCTGCTGAACCAAACATTCTGGTTTTTATTTTCCAGCTTTTTTGAATAAATTCTCAGGAAATATTACATGGACCTTTATGGGGGGAAAAAAACAGATTCCCGCCAAAAATTTGATGAAGAGTTTGAAATAGTCAACTGCAATGGAGGCATGCGCTTCTCACAAGTTCCCTTGTGTTTTGTTACATCTGCCAAGGATCTGATCTTTTCATCCTGATTTGTCGGTTTATGTGTCTTTCTTGACTGCTGGCAGGATTTTGCCACGATCACTGGGCTGTTTCTTACGAACGCTGATGGAGCGGTAATATTAGCCAAGGAAGATTCCATTACATTTCGGGACAAAACTCTTGAATATAATGGAATTTTTTTTTTCTTCACATTAGCCTTTAGCATTACTCTGTCTCCCTGTCTATAACACAGCAGGATCGGGAGAAAATTACTGGGCCAAAGCTGTCATTGACTTCTATAAAGAGATGGAGCGGATCCTGACAATTTCATATGTTTCTCAGGAAATATTACATGGATTTTAGCGGAGGTCTGCTCTCTGTGAGGGCCCTGCTCCTTCCTGATGAATTCATCCTCAGCTCGGAGAAGCTGTAGCTTCCTGTGTTCACAAAGGCAGGCTAGCAAGAATTCTCCTTTCTAAATAAATGCTACAATTACAAATGATAAAGTGTAAGTGAACATGTTTCTAGCCGACCCTCTAAGCAAACCAAGCAGCTGCCGAGGAGTGTTCGGCCGCTAGGGGGAGCCAAAATACACTTACTTTCACCAATTTGCAAGAATGGAATAGAGATGAAATGAAAATGTTTTTAAAAAGCAAAATTTTCAAGAACTGTTTTAAATGTTTAAAAAAATTAATTCCAATAAAATGTTTAATAATCTTAAGGAAAATATTTTGTTTAAGTTTTACACATTTTGCTTTTGTTATTTGTCTATTTTTTTTTGTGTATTAAGCCTTTCATCTATGCCTAGCACATGAATTGCTCTTTTACAGATACTTTGTAATTGATGAATAACCTGCAATTTGCAATAAATTACTGGAAAAACAGCAATACATTTATAAGTATTAGGGAAACACCTCAAAACTGTTCACTGAAAACACACATTACCTTGCAGTTTGCCAATCACTTCCCCACTGAAGAGTAACAATAATTATTAGCAATGTATAACATTAAAAGTGGCAGAAAAGTACCTGTTAATTTTGAAAAAAAAATTGTCAAAAAAAAAAAAAAAGACAAAATTTTTGTCAAAAAAAAAAAAAAATTGACAAAAAATTGTCTTGCAGCTTTTCCTGCTTAAGAATCCCAGCTGCAATGGCCTGGTTCATAGTTACAAGGCAGTAGCAGTTGGTCGATCTCAAGGCCTCTTGGTAGTCAGCGCATGGGCTTGTTTGCATGTCAGAAATGGAAAGCTGAAGACGCTCAGAAATCTGATTTGCTTGTTCTGGGATAGGGTTTCCTCTGAAAGGCTGAGCTACTGTTTCTTTGGAGTTTCTTCTTATCCCAGCTTTTTTTTTTTTACCTCAAGCTTTTATCAGCACTCCCCAGTGAATTCAGGTTACAGGCCTCTTTCTCTCTGAGAGCCTCCACGGTTGGGTTGCCAATGCTTTTTAATGTTTGCCACAGAGACGCCTCACCTCCATTCAGTGTGGCAGCATCTCAGCGCTGAAGGTCAAAGTGTGGTGACGATGCTGACATCAAGGCTCTGATACATACTTGAGTTCAAGGACAAGAATGTAAGCATCAATGACCAAAGGACTGCAAATTTCTTATCATATGAGACAGCAATGTTTTTAAATCTGATCAGTTTTAGGACTTAAGGTTGAAAACATAGATTGATCTAATGGATTTTTAAAGGTTGTGCCTTATAAATTGGTGTTTGACTAATATTAGCACACTGGTGAATATAGTCACAAAGACCTATAGAATCAAGAAGCTGATAGATAGATAGATAGATAGATAGATAGATAGATAGATAGATAGATAGATAGATAGATAGATAGATAGATAGATAGATAGATAGATAGATAGATACAAACATAAATGAATATTAAAAAAAAAGAGTGAATTGCATCCCATAGTGGACGCCTTCGCTTGAAGATGAACCCATTGCTCATCCAAGCGTTGGATTGTTTCTTAACCGAGCTCTGTATTGTTTTTCTTGCAAATTAAACTTTAGACTCAGTTACTGGATAGTGTTCCACTTATGTCTTTTTCCTTCAGAGTCCCACTTCCAATCTTTTGCGGGAAATAGTAAGTTATCCTGTAAAGTCTAGACTTCTCAGCCAGTCTGTCTGTGTGTCCAGACTCCATGGATACAAGAAACAGTTGTCCCCCATCAACTCATTTACAGGCTTTCAGCTTTGTAAAAGGAGACAAGGAGGAGAATATCTGCCTGTATGCGTGCCATGGCTTAGCCTCTCCCCACAGGCTAGGTTTTTGTGTTGATGACAACACGGTTTTAATAGCCTCCATTGTCGCCCCCGCACTCTGTCAAAGTTTGTGGCTCACAGACTCTCTGGCATCAACAGATGCCTGAGGCTACTGTAGAGCGCCTACAACTGCAGGGAGAAGATCAGGAGGAACGATGTTCGTCACAGTCCTGTTTGGAGGTCAGTTTAGTTTTTGTCACCTTTTGTTGTGACCCAACCTGGTTTGAAAAGATTTTATAGGGGATTCTCGAATTATCTCTTTGCAGTTGGATTATGTCTTTGCTTAATATTTACTGTGATAGATAACTGGTTCTTTATAAATTATATTTACATTAGTCACTTTTCTTGACAGATAGCAAAATGGAAATGTTTAATCTCAACTGTAAACTCTTGCACTTCATCCGTAACTTAAAGGAGAGGAGCGGCATGGATGTCAGAGGTATTTGTCAACTTTCTAGAAAACTTTCAAGAAATGTCCGACATGGCAGAATCTGAAAACAGACACGCAGCACCTCGGACACAAATAAATCTCTATATAAAATGTAATTCCTTTGTATTATGGAGATTTTTTTTGCCAGTTTTGTTAGCAGGCAATTCTTAGAGCACTTTTATCATCAAGAATCAACATTATATCTTCACATTTTACATTCGAAAACATTACAAGATGAAGGTTTTGAGTTTCATACAGTTTCACTTTTGTTAATTCTGCACAGCGATGAAAAAGTATATGGATATCTGGAATGCTGTTGTCTCTCCTGCTTGAACAACACACAGCTGTCGTATGATAAACTGTGTACTAATGTATAGAAAGCTGCTGTTTCCAAGAACAGTACACGAAATACACACAATAAAATGTAGAAGTCTCCTATGTTTGATGATTACTGACAAGTTCCATGTGCTGCTTGTCCCTCAGAGTGTGTGGACCTCATGGACAGCAGGGGGCTTGTGATGAACCTGGAGGCCAAGCAGCACAGCTTGGAGTTGGCCAGCAGCTTGCTGGCAGAGAGGCAGCACTACGTCTTGCTGCAAGTCTGCCGTCAGTCCACAGTACTCCGCACATTTACAGAGACTAATCCAAACTTAAGATTGTAGAATTAATTTGGGTTGATACTGCTGAAAGACAACGTTGTTGAGTATCAAGTATCAAACTGATTTATCGCAGCTCAGCTCACATCTGGGTGTGTTTAGGAACTGATGCTGGAGGACGAAAGTATGTTTCTCTGCTGAACAACTTAAGTCACAGCCACCCTGAATTGACAGGTAAGTGATTACTCAACAGAGCCTGACTGATTTATTCTGCCGACCCATTTTATCAGTATCGAGTCTTTAGGTGTGAAACATCATCATATCGATCAGTTTTTATCTATCAGAGTTGACTTAGACATTAACATGCGGTTTAATGTAAGTTGTCAGGATGTATTATGTTTGACACACTTAAGAATGGGCTGTTCTTTCATGACTGCTCTTCATATCGGTGAATATTTTTTTGATACTGAGTGGCTCATGTACTCCATATAAAGTACAGTATCTTATTCATTGAATAACTGAATATAATGCTTCCAAATCCAAATCCTTCAATTTGAACTTTAAGTATTGTAACTGCAGAAAAAAAATCTCTGAGACCGTCTTTCCCAAAAAACATCTAGAATAAGGATGCTTTTGTATCCTTTGCAGAGCTGCAGAGGAAACTGTTGAGCCCTGGCAAGAAGCAAAACGGGAAGACCACAAGGAGGCGAGAAGCATGGAGGAGAGGCGATAAAAACATCTGTACAAAAAAATAATTCCTAAAATAACCTAGTCAAGATTCTTATAGATCAATTGCATTGTTTCTACCCATCTAGGACTTTGATAAATACAATTACTCTTTTGTGTGTAGTATTTTCATTTAATTGGCTAGTTTTTTAATGTAATTGGCTAATATTTGCCAGAATTGTGACTACTGGATAGAAACAACTACACAGAACTACATACAAACGTAGGAGTCGATAAAGGGTTTGAATAACCTGAAAATGCAGATAGTTAATATTGTTGCTTTATGTATGATGTATTTTTCTGTCAGAAAAGGGACACCAAGGGGCTGCCCGCATGGTTTCATAAATTAACAGGTTGGACTTGTGACCGGGCGGCAGTGGACCACATTCTTGCCAGACACTCTTATGCGATTGACTGGCGACCAGTCCAGGGTGTACCCCGCCTCTCACCCGATTACAGCTGGGATAGTCTCCAGCATCCCCCGCGACCCTGAGTGCAGGATAAGCGGCAAATGATGGATGGATGGATGGATGGATGGATGGATGGATGGATGAATGTAGTTGTGACCGTCTCTGATGCCCTCCCCTGGTATGAGCAGAAAATGACTGTGTCTCTATGTGTGTCTGTGTATGCTTGTTGTCCACACACAACTGGGGGCATGACAACAGAGGCCACTGATCTGTACATAGAAATATAGCAGATGATTACAGTACAGCTCTTACATCTGCATTTGTCCACAGAAAGAAATCACCTGATGGTAAACAAAAAATAGTTTAGTGGACCAGATCTTCACGCCATCTGGGCTCCTGGAGTGATTGTGATGGCCAATCCTCGTGCATTTTGTGGGGAAAACTCCATCCCTCAGGTTGTCCTTTGGGAGTATTGAGCACCTGTGTGACTGTTCATGGCCCCAGAGTGACTGCTTTGAGAGTATTCACATTTTCAGCACCATGTTCAATATGGGCACTGTTGTGGATTCCTCCTTCTGAGCTGGGTATACTTACTTAGTCTTTTGCAAAACTCAAATTCTTGTCATTATAATAAGGTCAGATCGATGATTGAAATTTACCTTCAATGCCACCGCAAACAGCTTTACATTCATCCTCCATTTGAAAGATGTACCCATTGGACTCACAGCCACTGAAGTCAAACCACAGCTCTGACTCGACACGTTGAAGAACTGTGTCAAGTGTGAGAAACCAAAGTGTTCATGAAAACTTACCTTTAAATGAAAATGACAGATTTATATGAGACTGCTGTTTTTAGTGTGACTTGCTGCCACAAATTAATTTAAAACATTAGTCTTACATAAATTGATACATATTTTTCTATTACTGTATACAGCCTGGACATAACTGTAGGTTAACTGTAGTATTCTTTGTTGAATACAAAACCAACACTGTCAGCTGGTCTACAATTCAGTATCTGATCCTTCTTGGTTGAAGGGGGATGGGGGATGGATGTAAAACTGTAAATCAAGATTTTTTTTAAGTTGTTTGTAATTCTTGGTCAATAAGATTGCCTATTTTGTATGAGCATAGATGACATAAAAGCAGAATGCAGACAGAAGCTTATTCAATTCCATTATATCCATTATATCTATACAGATATAATCTTTCCCTGAGCCGGTCCCAATCCCGGATAAATGCAGAGGGTTGCGTCAGGAAGGGCATCCGGCATAAAACTTGTTCCAAAACCATAGATGCAAATCGAACCTAAGAATCTCATACTGGATCGATCAAGACCCGGGTTAACAACGACCGCCATTGGTGCCAATAACCTACAGGGTACCAGTGAAAATTGGGCTACTGTGGGTCGAAAAAGGAGAGGAGGAAGGTGTGTTCGGAAGCAGAGAGAGAAGAGGAAAGGCAAGAGTCTGGAACTGAGAGTAGGGACTTTGAATGTTGGGACGATGACAGGAAAAGGTAGCAAGTTGGTTGACATGATGCAGAGAAGGAAGGTGGATGTACTGTGTGTCTAGGAAACCAGGTGGAAAGATAGTAAGGCTAGAAGCTAAGGAGCAGGTTTTAAGTTGTACTATCATGGTACTGGCTGGAAGAGAAATGGAGTAGGAGTTATCTTGAAGGCGGAGTTTGTTAGGAATGTTCTGGAGGTTTTAAGAATAAGGGGGATGTGCAGAATTGCAGTAACTACAGAGGGATAAAGTTGATAAGCCATACAATGAAGTTATGGGAAAGAGTAGTGGAAACTAGACTGAGAGCAGTAGTCAGCATTTGTGAGCAGCAGTATGGCTTCATGCCTTGAAAGAGAACTACAGATGCAGTATTTGCGTTGAGGATGTTCATAGAGAAGAACAGAGAAGGTCAGAGGGAGCTGAATTGTGCTTTTCAAGACTAGAAAAGGCATACGACAGGGTGCAGAGAGAGGAACTCTGGAGTGGCAGAGAAGTATGTTAGACTGGCACAGGACATGTATGCTAGCTGTGAAACAGTGGTGAGGTGTGCTGTAGGTGTAACAGAGAAGTTCAAGGTGGAGGTTGGACTTCATCAGGGATCAGCTCTGAGCCTCTTCTTGTTTGATGGACAGGCTAATAGTTGAGGTTAGACAGGAATCTCAGGAACAGGTTGAGGAAAATCTTTGAGGAATGAAAATTAGTTGCAGCAAGACAGAATATATGTGTGTGAATGAGAGGAACCCAGTTGGATTGGAGTGGAGATCAAGAAGTTTGAGGATTTCAAGTACTTGGGGTCAACAGTCTAGAGCAACAAAGTGTGGAAAAGAGGTAAAGAAATGGGTTCAAGCAGGTTGGAGTGGATCCCCTGCACAAAATCTGTAAGTGTCTAACTGGATTCGCTGCAGAGCGCATCAAACGCTTCCAAGCTGCTGAAGGTGTTTCTGCTGGAGCCACAATCGCCGGTGAAGCTCTCACACATGAACCAGCTGCAGTTGTAGTAGAACGGGAGGCTGCCTGGTGTACAGCCTCCGACATCCCTTGGCTCCCAAGAGTGACCTGGAGGCAGGAAGTTGCATACAAACGAATGAGCTCGGCCAGAAGTGGACCCCTGGTCCCGTTTGGCTAGCTAAGTCAAGCTGCACTAGGGCTAGAGCTGTCTGGACTCTCTAAATATGGGAAACTGCTGAAATCGAATTACTTTTTATGTCAATCTCAAACACACTCGCACACGCTTCCAGAGAAAAGTGCTAATGATAGTGCTTGTGCATTGTTGATTTAATTTTTTTAATTTGCCAGGAAGCCACTGGACCACATTCTTGCCAGACACTCTTATTACCAATAGATGGTATTTATGTCTTTGTGTTTGTGAAACTTTCAAAGCTGTTCGAGGCCAAAATTTTATCAAAATAGTTACATGGCAAGTTTGCACCACCTTTCTTAGATGCGGTTTATAACCCATTCAATACATTTTGTTTCATCATCATGTATCATTAATCAATTCTAGAAATCATACTCTACATAATCTACATTAACTAATTTTAGCATATAAAGAGCTAAGAAGTGATTATGAATTAAAGGCAGTTGTAGCTTTTCTTACATCTCTCATCAATTGCTTCCTGCGTCAAACGATCCGTCTCTTCTGAATGCCACAGATTTGACACAGTTAGTGTCTGTGACCCCTCCTGTCATTTTAATCTGGCCAATCTTTTGTCATTTTTCAAACATATTTTTAAACAAGAAAGAAATGCTAATTGTGAAAAGTTACATACAATTACAGGAAAGAATATCATGTTCAAATACCTTCTTATTTTATTCTGAATTTATCCAAAAATGTGTTGAGTTATTTTTAAAGTTGGTTGCTTATTGCCAAACTTTTTAGGTTAGATAATTCATTGCAGATCATGTTTCTTACATTTGAATTAAAGTAAACCTAAAAAAAATCCAAAGAAAAAAGGGTACCACTGTTTGGAAAAGCAAACTATCATTTGATTGGTAGATTGTAAAAATGTAAACATAAAGTAGACATTTGGCTGGTGAACAAAATGTAAATTGTCTCCTGATTGTCCGTTCAAACCAAATATTTTACAGTTTACGGTCATATGATACAATCCTACTGTTGGGGCTGCTCTTGCGTTAAACATGGACCTCAAAACTGGGGTTGTACCTGTAGGTGTGCTGGCTGGTGGAAAGACAGTTTACCAGCAGGCACTGCAGTCGCCTCTAACTAGGTTTAACCACCACACTCATGTGACAGTTGGGCTCTGCAGCACAGTCCCTTCTGCAGCTCCCCTGTCCTGAATGTCCAGAAGTCAGATCAGTGCCAGCATTCCAGAAACCAGACCCTAGGCCAGGTCGGGGACATTGGCCAGCCCTGCCCAGACCAGGAGACAGAAGCAGAACACAGCCAACATGTTCAGCTGAGAACAACACTTGTATGGGCTGACACAACCACATACCTTCCTGTCCAACCACTTATCACAGGGAATTGTCCTTTAGCAGCAATTACTTACCAACAGTGTTACTTAACCCTTATCTAACCTGTGCTATCTGAGTATATTCCAAGCTTACCTTAAAGCTTGTCCGCCATCCATTCCGAGACCCTCAGCACTGACTAAAATCCTCAAAATTTTCCTTTGAGTAGTGTGGATAAAAGTCTGTCATGTGTTATTTTGTTTCTCGAATATAAATGCATAATTCCCAAGGAACGGATTCTGAATCTTTTAAAACTGTGGTTCTCAATAAGAAATATGAATCATGATGTCAAATTATTTATAGCCTGCTTTTTATTGTCTGCACTCAGTATGAGATTTAACGCATTCCCTTCCTGCCAGCAGAACTTTCAGTTTAATTCATTTTGATTGTTTTAAGCAGATAAAAGAAATAGATGCCCCACCCAACAAGGGGTTGTAACTGGGAGACAAGTCTGACATAAGGAGAATGTCCACAAAATCAGGGACTATAGTCAGAGTTGTGTGTGTCAGCTGTGTCTGTCTATTATCTCGGTGATATCGTGGCAGACACGAAGGGCCCTGGCCTCTAATCCCAGGACTAAGGGCTGGAAGGCGGTTTAAAGCGTATGTATATGGACGTTCCCGAATGTTTTGTGGGTTAATTGTTTTGGTTGGTATGTCTGGATCAAAGTTTAAACTCCTCCATGACTCCACTGTCATTTCCTGTCCACACAGCACAATATCAAGTGACGTTCTTAAAACTCCAAAGCATAGAAAATTTCTGTTCCTTAAACAGTAAAGAAACTGCTTATACAATAACTCTGCAAAATGTATTGATTCCTCATATTATTCACATTACAGTTCCATTTACTATTGCAGAGGGAGTTACCAATATTTGCTCTTGCAACAATTGTGATGATTCCTGGATGCGTAAAGATCAATTTCCCTCGCGATTTCCAGACTCAGCGAATCTTATGGGACGTGTTAATTGTGGCAACTAATTCATGCACCTGGAAAGTATTCTCTGTGAAATTAATGACCACTGGGTATGTAAGAGGCTTAAAATGATTGCCACATTAGGAGCCTCAAACTCCAATAACTCAAGGAGATCTTAAATAAGTGATAAAAGAAGTTTAGGAGAAGAGGTCGAACATTTTATTAGAAAGCTTCATTTACCACCACCCCCCCCACACACACACGCACACATACAGACATCCTGCATGGTGATTTGCTCTTTATATCTCATATGTCTAGTTCATAATATTGTTTTTGTATGGTATCACTATATAGTATTATGTGAATTAATTATAAATATTAGGCAGTACAATACTTTGTAAAATTATTTGTCTTCAATATTTTGTTCCATTTTGGGAGCCAAACATTTTCTTGCAAGCTTCTTAACCTTTGTTTACATGCAGTTGAAGGTTATCCTGGCTCAGTTTGGCCTAATTGCTTGAAATTCTGTTTTTATTCAGATTATCTTTCTTTCCTGCTATTATTACTATTATTATGATTGTTGTTGTTGTTGTTGTTATTAGTCGTAGTATATTAGCAGTATTAATAGTAGTTTTGTTGTTGTTCATCATTATTTGATACAATCATTTATTTTCATGTATTTTTTCCTACTGTACTTTGGGTATCTAGAAAATACAAAAATGTTCATAGTTACTGATGACTTGTATCTACCACTACGTTTGACCCCGAACACCCTGGCAAGTAAGATTATCATTTTTCACTAGACTTCATCCGATGTCTTCAGTACATTTGTTTGTATTTCTTCCTTCACCTGCACACAGCTTTGATTGCCATACACAGGTCCATTATAAGGGGTTTTAAATTCCATTCCTTTTTCAGTCACTATGCTGGTGGTTTTCGTCTCACTGTATTTCATTCTATTGTTAAGATGTATACTTCCTCTATATTTTTTTTCAAAAACACTTCTCTTTTTTATTTTATTTTTGTAATTTTGTTCATTGTTGCATCACACTTGCCCATAAAGTGATCCAATCTTACTCTCCATTCCTTCCTTCAGATAACATCATCTAGTTTGGCTCACTTTGTCATCACAAATGCAAATGCAAACACTGTTTTCACTTCATCGTTCAAGAAATCACTAAAAGTTGACGAATAATCTACTGTAACCCACGGTGAAACACTTGAAATTTTGAAAATAAATAAATACAGTAAAGTTGGTATTCGCCTATCAAAATAAAATAAAGTTGTGTGTTTTATATGCAGGAAATTGTTCAAAATTAGTAAATATGTGACCCAGGAGGAGCCCTCTTTGATTTTTTCTATCATAAGAGTGTCAAATAAGGCTCTTGAGTGTCAGAAAAAGCACCTTCAATAAATTGCATTCTTCTTCTTCTTCTTCTTCTTCTTCTTCTATTAATATTATTTTTATTACTGCTGTGTTAATTACCGCCTGGGCTTTTCCTGTGTGTTGCATGGTTTTTACCAGAGTGTGAATTAAAGAGCAGTGTCCTTGAAGAAGGGATTTGCCTTCAGAGGCCCCTTCTCTGACCCGGTTTCATATCGAAAGTGAAAACGTTGGTATCGCACTTTCGGTTTCCTGTCAATGTAAATCGGGAGCTCAAGGTCTTACACTGCCGGCGAGAGAGGCGTGGTTGGAGACTTGACGGGCGTTGATTGGCTTTCAGATCCTGTGTCTTACGGCTGAAGGATTTCATTGGCTGCTGGTGCTGCTATTGCTGCAGCTGGAAGTGAGAGGTAGTTGTAGGATTAAAAATTGCTCCGAATGCCTGCGGCGACCTGACCTGGACCCAACGGTAAGTTCATTTTTAATTCATAGTCTGTCCAACATTTAGACCAACGTAGAAGTGTTTAGCTAGGTTTTATTCATGTTTTTATCAGGATCAGTTTTGAGCATAGATGAGCATAGCATAGCATAGCATTCTTCTATACATTTTTTTTTCTCAAGTTGTGGTAGTTCGTCATTAATTCAGTTTTATTTCTTTCCTCTTGTCTTTAGAATTCTAACTTGAAAATGGAGCGAATTCGATTTTTTTCATTTTTTTTTTCAAAATTATCGTGGTTGTTACACAAGTCAAAGAAACATTTTCGTACGAATCAATTCGCAGGGCTACAGCTCAGAGGCAAAACTGCATATTCAAATAGTAAGTATGCTTGACTATATTAGCGAGTAGAGGTACTCTCTTATTACGTTAAGAATAGGTGATTAATTACCTGTTCTATGTGATTTAAGTGTGTAGATGATCATCTGCTGGAAGATCAATTCAATACAAAGAACCCCAACATTGCTGACCACTGCAGGATGTCCTCAAACAACATTTCACTAAATATTGGCATCACTGGAGAGGCGGGTTCTGGTAAATCCACCTTTGTGAATGCCATCAGAGGCATCAGCAACAGGGATACTGGGGCTGCCCCCACTGGAGTGATAGAAACCACAGTGCAGGTCACGGCGTACCCCCACCCCCTCTACGAAAATGTCATACTGTGGGACCTGCCAGGTATAGGAACCACCATGTTCCCTGCCAACAACTACTTCAGCCTTGTTCAATTCCAGAGATTCCATTTCTTCATCATCGTCTCTGACACGCGCTTCAGAGAGAATGACGTGAGGCTGGCGCGAGCCATCAGGAGGATGGGGAAGAGGTTCTTCTTTGTTCGATCCAAGATTGACCACAACATGCGCGACCAGGCTACCAGTCAGAGGAACTTCAACCCACATGTAACTCTGGACACAATCCGGAGGTCTTGTGTTCAAGGTGGGTCTTCTGGGGTCATTCATATTATATCATGAATTAGAAGTCAATTTTGAACCAGTAGCAGAAGCACACCACCTAGGAAAATGTGATGTGATCTAAAGCAAACTGAAAAATTTACTGTCATTTAGCTTAAGAATCAAAATGGCTGCATTTTTATTCGAGTTTTATTTACAAAGAAAAAAAACATGATATTGGTAAATATTCTTCTGTCGCCTGCATGGTCTCCGGGTTCCCCCCTTTCCACCTAAAAGTAGAGTCAAAAAAGTTCAAAAGTAGTCCTCTTGAACAGAGTGAGTAGTGAGTAGTTGGAGGTCACACGGCCCTCTGACTGACAGGAGACTAGTCCAGATTTAAACCCTATCTCCTACTCCAATTTCACCTGTGATTGGCTCAAAACCCTTGTAACCTTAAGAGCAGAATCCGTGGTACTGATAATGAATTAATGAATAATTAGTCACGACATGCATCCACTACATGCAATGTAGAGGTGGAAAGGTGAAAAGGACCTATAAATCAGCAAAAATCACCTCAAATTCAGCAAGCAAATTCAACTTCTTTATTTTACTAAAGACTTGCCATCCATCATGTGACTGAATTGTTCTGGTGATGAAGGTCTACAGCAGCAAGGTTTCCACAATCAGGATATCTTCTTGATCTCCAACTTTGAGGTTCACCTATATGACTTCCCTCAGTTAGAGATGGCCCTCGACATGGAAATCTCTCAACTCAGCAAACAGGCTAACTTGCATGCCCTGCCTGGACTCTCTCAGCACTTACTGAACAGGTACTGCAACACTGACTGCTTCACAGCTTTACTGTCCCACTGATATGCATGTCACGGATGGGTGACTTCCTGCGGTCTACATCACTCCTGAAGTAATCAATGATCAAAACTTAGGGTTGTTTGAAGCCAATCAGCAGAGGGACGTGGTGCAGACCATCCCCTGTTGCTGTCACAGATTTAGAAAAAAAGTAGTTTGTCACACGGTTGCAAAAATTGGAAAAACATCAAAACTGCTTGATGAGAGTGTTTTCATCGGTCATAATAGACTTGATGGACCAGTTGATAAGGATTTGAACAATGACCTGATTTTTGTTGAGTAAAAAGTTGTGTGAGGCTAAGAAATGAGCTAGACTGTGACAACATTACGATAAATAGTAAAAAGTAAAACAATAAATGTATTATGTGCACTTTTAATAGATTTTGCACTGTTGTTTTGTGCCTGAAACAGGTGTTTTCTGCTTTGTCTAGAGATGGACAATTTGACTCCACAGAGCAGGAGAGTCAGAGGACGCCCGAGCCTGAGTTCTCCTGTCACATCCTTTAGTGTGTCAGAGTTGAGGTGTTTGCATGAACGGCATCTACCAAGACTGTGAAATGAGAAGGTTTTAAAGGCCAAACACTAGATTTAATCCAATCAGTTACCAATGACGAAGTGCTGATATTCTGTTTTTATACTTTCTCTCTTCAGTCTGCCACACCAAAGCGCAAATGTGACTTAAAAACCACCTAGCACTTCAATGCTGCTACTACATTACCATTTCTCTCTGTGGCCTTGCATGTGTAGATCCCCTCCCTGCAATCCATCTTTCCAGTTAAACATATGAATGCTTAACACCGCACTGTTTCCAAAATTGAATCACCAAAGGCTACTGTCCTATACGCCCTGTGCCTCCTTCTCACATTGATGTTGTATTCTTACTGCTGTTTTAAGCCAGTAAGTGAAGGTGCATTAGGAACAACTTAAAACCTCTGAAACCGCTGCCACTCAGTTAGATTTCCCCCACTGATTATTGTGGACAGAGACGTGTTGTTACATGTCTTTTGCTGTGCTGGGCTCCTAAATCTCATTTTCTTTTTGGCTGTTCCCTTCAGGGGTTCCATCAGCAAATCATTTGCCTCCATCTAGCCCTATCCTCTCAATCTCCTTCTCTCACATGAACTAACTTCATGTCCTCTTAAATTCTATTCAGTACTTTTATATTTTATATCCTTTAAGTTGCCCATAAATCATGTGAAACATCCCTATCGTCTCAGAATGCAGAGGCATGTATTCCCAACAACCACACTACACAACCCCAATGCTATGCTTCACAATATGTTAGCACTACTATGACTCTAAGAGCAGGGGATGTACTTTATGCAGCAGCAGAGGTATATGCCTTGACTCCTCATCCATCAGTCTGAGCTGCTGGTGAGGGTTAGGGTTCACAGAAAATAAAGGAAACATAATTTCTTTGTTTAAATGTTCAACTTATACTGTTATTTTCATTGTAAGTGATGTGATGCTTTTTCAAATGCTTCCTATCATTTCTATGTTGATGACACAGTCATCCGCTTTCCATCCTTCACATTAACCAAAACTCTGGAATACCTACAGTCTGCTTTTGATTTTCAGACCCACTTATCTCAACTGTAACTGGTGTTTAAATGCAGAGAAATCAAAATACATGTTAATAATGGCAAAGATAAAGCTTCTCGACGACACTAGGTGTTGAAATTGAACGAGTCACATCTTACAAATATTTAGGTTTGATTATTGATAAGAACCAATCATTCAAATACATTGAAAACCTTGCCTCCAAGCTGAGGGGAATCAAATCCAATTTAATCTGAAAAACACAAAGTTGCTTGACATAAGCAACTGTTTTTATTTTACCTCCAGTGATTATGTTGGTTGTTGTTTTTGAATGTTCCTGATCGATACCCCAAGAAATTAGACTGCACTTTGCATTTCATGTCTGGTTGTGGAAATTGTGCACACCATTGTTTTTTATTTGCTACTGTTAAATGGCCATCTTTCTCTGTATGCAGACTGTTGGATTGGCCACATTTTGTAATTCTCAGGCAAGTTCCTTGTTATCCATCTACCTACATGTGTAGAAATTAAAAAACAATATGGTCTGATGGCCAAAATTGTCGAAGAGTTTGAACATAACTTTGGGAAGAAGAAAAAAAACTTTTCGATGTGCTTCTCCCTCCCCATGGAATAATTGATTCATTTACAGGTGGATCTGAATTTGTCAGATCTGATTACTCCGAGTTCGAATCTATCATGACGGATTGGGAGGGAGACTTCCCCTCTCAATACGACTATTTTTAAACTCTTATGCGTGTCTATTGTATTTATTAGTAACCATGTTGTGCTTTTGTCATAAGAATTTGTCATAATCTCTACTATTTTCTTGAAACCAGCAAACCTAATTTGAACCAGCAAGAAAGTAGTTGTCAGCAGGATCACACAGCGTCTGCTCTGAATGAAGTACTGGAATACTTGACTTTCATGCGTGCTATAAAGTCTGCACAGGAAGAAAGGCTGGCTTAGAATCAAGGTGTGAGCGCGTTTTCCACGCTCACTGGAAGTGACTGACATCACAACCATTTGGAGGGAATTCCTTGGCCACCATTCAGCAATACCAATACCAATACCTAAGACCTTTAATACGAGATGATGTTTAAAATAACATTTCTTGCAGTCAGTCAAAGAGTTCAGGCACAATTCCCCACGTTTTTTTTGACTCATGTTGTGATTGTAAAGTGTTGAGGGCCCGGTTTGGAGGCCCTCCTTCAGAGGCCACATTCCCTCCAGTCAAGAAACCCTCAACTTGAGGTACTAAGTCCAGGATGTTTCGTAAACTATTTTCTATTTATAGCTCCGGTGCGACTCCTTTCCTTTGAGACCGTATTCTCGGCTCTCGATGAAACAGCGACATGTAGTGGATCTGTTTCAGTATGACACTTCAACCGAGGGGCAACAGCAGCTGAATCTGGTGACGGCCACACATCTATTTCTCATTATTTAGTAAATGTGCCTTATCAACAAGTCAAACAGTCAGTTAAAGAACTTTTGTGCACATGGTACAAGCACACTCAAAAAATGTCATTTGGAAAATATAAACAAGTCTTTATGGCGAAGCAAAACATCCCACAAAATATTTCACGGATGGTGCGCTACGTTTCTGAAATGTCGCCTTTTGATATTTTAGGGTGCTTTTCAATGTCCTGAAAGTTTTGGTTTGCGCATTGAATACATCTAGATCACCGTTTATCGTGCTGCTTCCTGTAATG
Source organism: Fistularia tabacaria (assembly GCA_901007705.1). Taxonomy (NCBI): domain Eukaryota; kingdom Metazoa; phylum Chordata; class Actinopteri; order Syngnathiformes; family Fistulariidae; genus Fistularia; species Fistularia tabacaria. The sequence goes on along the minus strand of CAAKHD010004229.1, from coordinate 8,856 downwards.
TTGCCATGTGAGGTATATTTAGTGAGCCGTATTGTGTTATGTGAAGTGTCTGCCCTTTCAGATCTGGTCTGAGGGCCTCATAACAAAACAAGAAAACTCAAGAATTTAGAAGTTACTTGGGTTTTCTCTTGCATATATTCGCTTTCCCTTTTTCTGAGGATTAAAAAAGATGGGGACCTGTTTCTGGCAGCAGCAGCTAGTTTAACCTGTCAATAGCCCTAACCAGTTTGGCGTGGTGGTGGGAGGGTTTAAAGAAAACCCACATATACACTGAAACTGACGAGGCGGCCCATCTCGGCTGAACACCGGAGAGGACGCAGGAATGTCCGAGTCGGAGTTGGAGTCTCTGGAGAAGAGTCTGGAGACGCACCTCCCGGAGGCTGAGCTGGCCCAGGTCAAACGACTCCTGTTCGGGAGAGAAACAACGTGAGTCATATTCAGTTTGAGCTCAGTGATCCAACGCATTCTTTTTCAATATTTCTCCCATTTATCGAGCCAGGTTTGTCTCTAGTCAATCATTCACAGGTGGACTTTGCTCGGTTTTGTCCGAGCTGCTTGACCCCCCCCGTTGCTCTCGACAAGCGCAACCTTTGACCTGTGAGGAGACAAATGGGGAATGCTGTAAAATACAGAAAAAAAATATGCCTTGAAGAAGAAAAATAGATTGCTGCTCAAACAATCAGGCAAATGAGCGTAATACTGGGGGGAAAAAAAACAGGCTTTTAATGCATGTGTACAAAAGAAATCCTGAATATAGCATTAAACCCATGGAATCCAGGAAGCCCAGAGACAGCAGGGACTATGCAAAATAATTGATTTAATCACAAACCCGAATTTTATAGATGATTTACAAAATTGGTATCAATTTTTGGGGGGATTTCAGTGGGATACCATTAAGAAGAATTCATATGAAATCTGAAATACAGTATTTCTGAATATTTGTACGAGAAACACTGAATGAAAATAAATCCCTTTGGGTTGGTGTTAAATAGTGACACAAGTCTTTCAAAATAAAGCAACAGGAATTGTATTTACCGTAAGTTTGACAATGGCATGTATTGCACTTCATCAATTGTCATATTATCAATATATTGATCTGATTTAATTGAAGCCATGGCCCAAATGCATGCTGTCCCAAAGTTGGAGGAAGAGACAAAAATGAAGAAAGACCAGTCATCAGTTTGTGTTGGGTGTTTAATAGATGTAAAAAAAAATTAGTCCATATATTGAAGAACAATATGCGAAGAGTATAAAGAAACAGTGTATTATTTTAACTCTAACTATTGATTTTGGCAGCAAATCACAGATTCCACAGAAGGAGATGTGGAACAAGGGGGTCACAACCCCAAGACCCTTTAGACAGGTTCCATCATCCCATCATAATGAATCAAACACTTAAGTTTAGACAATACAAGGAATCTGTGTGGACACAATTCTTGTTCCAGGAAGTTGGACCTTCCATCATGTGCTGTTGAAGCTGCATCCAAACGGGACTTTGAGCTGAGGGGGTTCGGGTTTGAGGCAGCCCAGGAGCAGCTGAGGCCCCCCAGGAGAGTCCGGGTGGGACTCATCCAGCATCACATTGTTCTGCCCACCAACGCCTCCGTCCTGGATCAGGTCAGGTGTCGTGCACAGAGAGACTCGAATATGGTTCACCGTTGAACATTCAGGGTGAAACCATCTGATTGTCCCTCCACAGATAAGCGCCATGCACAGCCGGGTGGGTGAGATGGTGGAGGTGGCAGCCTTGTGTGGTGTGAACATCGTCTGCTTCCAGGAGACATGGAGTGAGTTATCTCTCAGGTTGGAACAAATTATCGCTCTGAAATGCTGGATTACATGAACCCACCCTGTGCTGTGTGCAGCCATGCCCTTCGCTTTCTGCACCCGAGAGAAAGAGCCATGGACGGAGTTCGCCGAGTGTGCAGAGAGAGGAAACACGACCCGCTTCTGCCAGGAGGTGACCCACAACCCTGCCTGGCAGAATACCTGACTCAATCAAACCTGATGATACTGTAACTCTCCTCTTAGCTTGCCAGAAAGTACAACATGGTGGTAATTTCTCCAATCCTGGAGCGCGACGAGATGCATGGCACTCTGTGGAACACGGCAGTGGTGATCTCCAACTCTGGGCATGTGTTGGGAAAGAGCCGGAAGAACCATATTCCCAGGATCGGAGACTTTAATGAGGTTAGGGTGTCCCCTATGGGGAATGATCTATTCCAACTTTAAAGCACTGGACTAACACTTGTCTTTATTGAATGCAGTCCACGTATTATATGGAGGGCGACACTGGCCACACTGTCTTCCAAACACAGTTTGGAAGGATAGCTGTCAACATCTGCTATGGCCGCCATCACCCTCTCAACTGGTTCATGTTCAGCATGAATGGGGCTGAGATCATCTTTAACCCGTCAGCAACTGTAGGAGCCCTGAGGTAGGAGACTTTGCTCGTGTAGTACTACATTTACTATTCATGAAAGTGTGTCCTATAAATATTATTATCTATAACATTATTATTATCGCTGTTAATTGTATAGTTATGTAGATAATCAACAGAAGTGTGTGTTTTTTGCAGTGAGCCCATGTGGCCAATTGAGGCCAGGAACGCAGCGATCGCTAACCATTGTTTTACCTGTGCCATCAACCGTGTCGGAACAGTGAGTGACACACACGGATTACAGCAGTATTTCTCTAATAACTATACTCCCTTTGCTTTTTAATAAAAGATAAAGAAATAAGTAAACATATATATATATATATATGTATATATGTATATATATGTATATATATATATGTATATATATGTGTATGTGTGTGTGTCTGTTTCTTACTGTTTATATACATATGTATATATATAAAGTGTAATTATAATAATGTGATGGTTGTTTTGAAATCTCAAAAGTAACAAACAGCCACTGTGTTCCATGCAGGAGCACTTCGAAAGCGAGTTTACATCTGGTGATGGAAAAAAAGGTAGGACACGTTGAAAGCATTGAGCCTGTGGGGTTTCAAGACAAAGAGGACAAACATTTTACTGATATGACTTGGTTCAACTAATATCAGGCCTTTTAGGTCTTTTGAGGCTTCATATATTCTCTCTCGATTTCTTGTTGACAAGGTGTAACATTTATTTCCACTGTCGACTGTAGCTCATCATGACTTCGGACACTTCTATGGATCCAGCTATGTGGCGGCACCCGACGGCAGCCGCACCCCAGGGCTCTCCAGGACGCGAGACGGACTGCTGGTGGTGGACCTGGATCTTAACTTGAACAGACAAATCAGTGACAAATGGAGTTTTAAGGTAAACTGATCTTTTTGTATTTACATGAGGCTGTAATCAAGTCATGATCATGCACAGTACCATTCCTTGCAGCAATCAGATGGTTGTGTGTATTGTATTTTTTGTGTAATACAGACTGACTGCCTTTTGGAGCTAAAAGCAATAATTATAATTCAAAAAGTCCTATCTCAACATATTTATATTACAATATCAAATGCACAACCTCTAAGTGGAGCTGAAGTGCCATGTCCTTTTGTGCTTGTAGATGACTGGGAGATACCCTGAGTATGCAAAACATCTTACAGAGGCTGTCAGACACGACTTCAAACCAAACATAGTGAAGGAGTAGATGTCTGTCCCCTGACTGCTGACACCTTTTACCGGAGTGTTTTTGATGGCATTTCGTGTTTTACAATACAGTATCTCAAACCTCTCCAGTTCCATTTCATATGGAGATAAGCTAATAAAAGTGCACTGGAAATAACACAGTGTTTTGGTTGATTCCAGACTTCTGCAGTATACTGAAATTACCAATTATCTGTATTTTTTCCCCATTCAAAATAATGGATCAGCTGTATTGATTACATTCTGAAATCTTTGCTAAAATCTGTCTGATTAAATTTACACTGCTTTGGAGTTTCACCAAGATTGAAGGCATCTGTTGAACTACTCAAGAGTACACTGAGGATTAAAAGTGTATGCAGATACAGTAAGAAATTCTGCCCAGAATGGCCTCAAAATGACCTCAAATCTAGCAAGAAACCAAATTAAAAAGTTGATTTCCCTGCTTGGCATGGTTGGTGATGGTTAACTTGTACTATACTGCTGTAGTCCACATTACTCAGGCCTAATTAATTCCCCTGGACTGTGTCCGCACTTGGTGTGGGAGATTCCTCACTTGAATTCCAGAAATAATCAGACTAACAGGTTTAGTGATCAAGTCCTTTAATCACACTATAAAAAATGTAGTGAAACTCTAAATAAGATAAATAAAGTTTAAACACATTATTTTTTCACCTCATAAGCCATTAATTCAAGAAAACTCTCATGATAAACTGTTTTTAATTAAATAACATAATGACCTAATATCAAAATATAACATGAGGAGAAAAAGACCGCCCATTCACTTTGAACAATCACGTAGTTACACCTCTTTTGTATGTTCGTCAAGCATCCATGTTCTTCTGCAGGCACAGTCTTTGCAGACTGAGTGTGAAGTATTGCATTTACTAGTTCTTTCACTGGATTCACATGCAACCCTTTAGAGCATAAATTTCCTGAGACTTTCAAACCATCTGTGCTTCCCTGTTTTAATTCCCTGTAGAAATAGTCAGATTAGAAAGTGTCACTAAAGGATACTGAAGTCGAATGCATTCATCCACCACAAACATTTTTGCTGTTTTACTTTACAGGTATGATCATCTCAGAGTTAGTGTGTGGCAAAATAAATGTCTCGTTTTTTTAGTTTTCAAAATGAATAAACTGTTTGAGATATGAAAATGTTCCAGACTAAAGCGGAAGGGTTTCGATGAAGTGTGGATCACAGCGTTCTGTGTTTAACCTTTGAAGTTCCTAATTACTGAATCTTAAATCTCTGAAATCCCTACCTTGTTCCCTAATGGTGAGAAGTATAAAGAGAGCAAAAATCATTAATTAAAAGAAAATAATAATAAATAAATTGGATTTTTGTGTTGAATGAATGCATTGCTCTTTCACAAGAGGGGGAAGGAGGGTTCTTGGTAAGCAAGATCGGGTACAGATGAAAATGACAGGATTTTATCTTCATCGCTGACCCAGCATTTAAATTAGATAAAGTTTTCACTATGAGCCCTGAATTATTCCTGATAATTCTGATATATTACATCTGTTGCAGTCCGCAATCCCCTTCACGAGATTTCGGAGGTCCATTCCTTTATAACAACACCATCTGCTTGTATAACTGAAGAAAATATCAATAAAATCAACGTGGTAATGGGCAGTTGAGCCTCCCACCTGTCCTTCCTTCACAGGCCATGTGGTGTCAGTGTGTTAGGGAGGGGCCAAGGCGCTCGAGTGTCTCTCTGGTGAGTTACTGGACTCATTAGCACTGGGAGGTGGGGTTAGTCACACATTGTGATGGCCTTGGTCATATGTCCACACCTACGCTATGATGTCAATGGACGACCCATCGCTGATGATGTCCATCTCTGTGGCCCATCAGCTCTCCTTGTAGACAAACAGGATGTCCTCGTCCGTCCCATAACTCCTCCTGGCCTCCTCAAAGTTGCTGACGCTCGTGCAGCACACCCCTTCACGTGTGCGCGCACACACACACACACACACACACACACACACACACACACACACACACACACACACACACACACACACTTAACATGACTGCCGTACAAAATATGAGCTAGAATTTAGTGCAAATAATATTATTCTGCCATTGCAGATGGGAATAAGGTTTGTGGCAGTGATGGGTTTTACATGTGACAATGTTTTGGCAAATGTCACAAAGTGGAAATTAATTATACCGATTTATGTCTTAAAGTCCTGACATTTTACACACCAAAAATCTTGTTACTTTTAAAGTGTACTTAATAAAAAAAGACGAAAATCCTCATGTTTAGGGAAAAGTGGACACAGAAAACCCTGGAGACAGATTGACTGCTTGCAAAAACCTTTCAGAAAAGTATTTTCCTGTGTCTGTTCACTGTCAGTAGACATGTTAATATTTCAAAAATGTAAAACTGACAGAACTGTGGTATCAACCCACTCCTGTCTGTGCCTTAGGTGCTGTGATGACTCACTGTCAGAGTAGGCGGGGTTGTTGTAGAAGATGCAGCCAGTGGTCCTGTTGAAGCCACACACCACCACAAAATGACCCTGGTACTCTGGCTTCCTGCAGAAACACTTCTGGCCTACGGGCAGGAAGCAGCAGTATTTGACAGGTGAAGAGCAGAGTTCACACGTGAGGACCACGGCGTTGACCAGCACTATAGCAACGTGGTTCTCCTCCAGGTGCGTCTGGATCTCCTGAATGGTCACAGAGCTGTGCGGGGAAACGCAAAAACAACTCAAAACTTGCTTAAAATGAATGGGGAAAAAAAGGTTTCAGAAATAGCAAACAAAGACACTCACCTTTTCTTTACCACCACACCTTTCTTCTCTGCATTGAAGAAAAGGTCGTTCACCCTGTCCTCTTCCGTATCAAAATGCTTCTTATAAAAGGACTGCAAAACCAAAAGGATAACGCTCTTATCCTCTACACAAAGATAGCCTTTAAGCAGATTAAATACATTTGGCTCAGCATATTACCTGATTTCTAAAGCCCTTGTCAACACCCAGAGTCTGTGTGCAGAAGCAGTGCTTGATACCTAGATGGCACATGAGATAAGCCAGGTCTATAGTCCACACGCTCTCAGTCATCTTCAGCTCCCAGCACGCTCTCTGGAACTCTTCATCACTGATCGGATGGAGGTATCTGCAAAATCTGGCAATTAGACCCAGGGCTCGTTGATGAAAAATATCACATTGGGATGCACGTAAGGCCCTCTCTCAGAACTGCTGTACTTCATGGTATAGAATGCAGTCAAAAGCATTTGTTGTTGATGGGTTTGCTTCTGATGGTTCTGTTTTGATCATTCTTATGAGGTGACAGCCAGTTTCTTCGAGCCTTTTTTCCCCTTTTGTTTTGACAATGCGAATCCTAAAATACAGGATAAATACTAATATTGCTCGGGTCACGCTCGGTCACATCACTTAAAGCTTCGATCTTCACATTTATGCCTCAGTTTTTCCTCTTCAATTTTAAATGATCGTTTAAAGGAGCACTTACTTGAGGACCATTCTGGAGCAGGCTAAGCCACAGTCCCAGTGGTAGAGCTGCCGGATGACGGGAACGTTCAGCAGGACGACATCCTCTGAGAAAACCACAGCAGATTAGCACTTGATTCAAGTTATTTCTTTAGAAAGAAAAGTTATCAAACTGGTTTGTGCCACTGACCTGTCATCCTGCAGCTCTTTCTCACCGGCGGCAAGCTAGCTAAGTCACTTTGAGCTTCTCAGACTTGTTGACGGCACATAAATTGGGGCCGCTCTTCCTCATCGATGCTATACTATGACCAAAAAGCTGCGCCGCCGGAAGTTTATCCACCGGGCTAACGGCACTCACATATAGTCTGTTTCCGCCGCGAAGCTAAAAAAAAAAACAACCTGCTCTTCTTCTACAGCAAATTTAATGGCGCAATACAAATTGACGTTGGAGTTGCATGGCGCCTACTAGCGGGTTGGAGAATAAAACGCAGCGTAGCATAAATTGACGGATCAGAGGGAATTTAATTTTGATTGGCCAGTGTCTTATTTGTATCACAATTTTGACGCTTAACATTTATTGCTTTATTAATGCTCATTGATTCTAAACTTCATTTCCCTTTACAATTGTTATAACTGAAGAGGGGCGTTAGCGTTATGTGCGTTAGCGTTATGTGTCTTTGAGTGTGTTTATAGTTAAATGGTTGTGGTTCATTTTGTGAATTTGACACCAGAGGGATTGTTGTTGTTACATCTGTAATTGAACATTGTACACTTAAGTGCAACTGCTTGAAAAATATGTTTTGGAACTACCAGCAGCATCTTATCTGTAACATCAAGATGGGTTTCAACCAATACCAGCTCAGTACTTAAGAAGTACTACTTCTTGTTTTAAAATCTCAAACGTTGAAGACATTTTGGTCTCACAAAGAGATTAGACATTCAACAGAATATTAGCTTTTGTTTGTTTATTCATATCATGCTATATATATATATATACGTGTGTGTGTCCCAAGCCCGGATAAATGCAGAGGGTTGCGTCAGGAAGGGCATCCGGCGTAAAACTTTTGCCAAAACCAAATATGCGAATCAGACCTAAAAATTTCATACCGGATCGGTCGAGGCCCAGGTTAACAACGACCGCCATTGGTGCTGATAACCTACAGGGTACCAATTGAAATTGGGCTACTGTGGGTCGAAGAAGGAGAGGAGGAAGGCGTGTTCGGAAGCAGAGAGAGAAGAAGAAAGGCAAGAGTCTGGAACTGAGAGTAGGGACTTTGAATGTTGGGACGATGACAGGAAAAAGTAGAGAGTTGGTTGACATGATGCAGAGAAGGAAGGTGGATATACTGTGTGTCCAAGAGACCAGATGGAAAGGTAGTAAGGCTAGAAGCTTGGGAGCAGGTTTTAAGTTGTACTATCACGGTACTGACAGGAAGAGAAATGGAGTAGGAGTTATCTTGAAAGAGGAGTTTGTTAGGAATGTTCTGGAGGTGAAAAGAATGTCAGATAGACTTATGAGCCTGAAACTAGTGACTATGCCCCACTGGTGGGATGTGAGTTAAAGGAGAAGGAGACGTTCTGGAATGAGTTAGATGAATTGATGCAGAATGTCCCCAGAAATGAGAGACTGGTCATTGGGGCAGACTTCAATGGACATGTTGGTGCAGGCAGCAGAGGTGATGAAGAAGTGATGGGCAGGTTTGGCATCCAGGATAGGAATGTAGAGGGACAAATGGTGGTAGACTTTGCAAAAAGGATGGAAATGGCTG
>CAAKHD010004227.1:0-12470 GCA_901007705.1 Fistularia tabacaria | reverse complement strand
TAAGGCAATGCTCTGCAAGGTTTCACACCAGAACAGCTTCAGGCAGTGGCCACATCATAAAGCATACCAAGTATGGTATGGTCCCTGAAAGGGAGTCATTTGCAATTGTGTGTGTGTGTGTGTGTGTGTGTGTGTGTGTGTGTGTGTGTGTGTGTGTGTGTGTGTGTGTGTGTGTGTGTGTGTGTGTGTGTGTGTGTGTGTGTGTGTGTGAGTGTGAGTGTTTGTGTGTGTGTGTACGTATGTGTGTGTGTATGTGTGTGTATGTATGTGTGTGTGTGTGTGTGTGTGTGTGCGCGTGTGTGTGTGTGTGTGTGTGTGTGTGTGTGTGTGTGTGTGTGTGTGTGTGTGTGTGTGTGTGTGTGTGTGTGTGTGTGTGTGTGTGTGCATTTGTGAAAGTAAGTGCAAGAGAGCTATAAAGAGAAAGAGAGAAAGACCCGGGTTCTAAAAAAGCAACAATAATTGCTGGCTTTGCTGACATCAGGACTGAGATGGATGGATAACCTTTCCAGCACAGAGTCAGGAAATGCGATGCGACGAAAATCACTTTGCAAATTATTTTTGAAGTGGTACATTACTTCCACCCAGTGCAGGAGAATGTGATGAAATGTCCCGACGCCCAAAAGCAAATTGACCACAGGAAAACAAATTTGCAACCCTTTTTGGTTCAGAATGTGATTTTGTGATGAGACCACATGCATGAGGTTCTGGTTGACGACTCTCGCTGTTTATTTGAACCCTTAAATTTCATTTTTATAAAAATTTTTGACCCAGTGTATTGTCTCAGTCTTCCAAAATGTGTTCATGATTAAATCCACCCTGAATTCATCCATGAAGAACATTCCTTTTCATGGATGTTCACCCGGGCAAAACTACCAGTACAGGGCCATGAAAATATGTGTCATTTGCAAATACATTCCAAATTGGATAAGGACCAGCGTTACTTTACTGAAATGTGTATCTAGATGGCTGAAGGCTGAAGAAATACAATGAAGCAGCCAAGAATGTTTTGCCCTATCCGTCTGACAAACTGCTGCTGCAGTTTGATTTTTGAAATGACTGATTGCTTTGGAGCAGAACACAAAAGAAGGCACAGCTCACCTGCGAAACTGGGGAAGTATTTCTTAAGATCTGAGGTTACAATTTTGTCAGCGAGGATGTCAGTCTTGTTGAGGAAGAGGATGATGGAGGTGTTGCGGAAACAGGGGGAATGGATAGTGGTGTAGAACAGAGCCAGGCTCTCTTGCATTCGGTTCTGAAAAAGCAAGACATTATGAGAGGAATGGGGTTACAGATAAAGCACTGAACTCAAGACTTTGCAACAGTTAAGTAAATGAGAGGGAAACATGAATTCTCCACCATGGCATGATAGATTTGGATGGCTGAGCAGGAGGAACATGATGAGAGGACCCGGGGAAGAAGAAGCAGGAGGGGGATTTTATAGGGGGTTTGAAGCATAAGGGCCACCAAGGAGGTTAATGAAAGTGTTGCTAGACTTGAAAGTGGTCGGGAGAGATAAACAGCTTACTCTAACAGGAGGGGGTAAGAATAGAAGACAAGAAAAAACCTAAAGCAGAGGGAGTAGAGGTTTTTCTTGTGAAAGAGCGAGACCTGCTGGAGGATGGATGTAATGCATGAAGAGGCGACGAGAATGAGGGGTGGTCGGATGAGTGAAAAAGAGCAGAAGTACATAAAAATGATGGAGTTTTAGAACTTATATATAATCAAAGCTGATTCTAAAGAGGTTTAAGAAATAACAAATCATCCTTACGATTTTCTCTCTCTCCTCAAGGACCTGGTCGTACTCACTGAGGGAGGCCAGAAAAATGAGGGACGTAACATTTTCGAAACAGTATATCCATTTCCGACGTTCTGACTTCTGACCACCAACATCCACAATCCTGTTGGGGACCCACAAAGTGGAGAGAATACAGAGAGCAAAAGGAACACAAAAAGTTAGGAGACATTAAAACACTGCATTCATGGTAAAGCAAAAAAAGCCCCTCTAGGATAACATAACTACTAAGCTAGGTTTATGTAGGCATTTATTGTGCAGCCTGAAATAGCTTCAGTCAACGCTTGGACAGCATTTTGTGACCAAACAATACAACTCATGATTAAAAAGGATCACATTTCATTAAAAACAAATCCACGCTTACTATTGTAGTCCAAAATTCATCATCTGTAAATGAAAGCAACCTTCCTTCCCTTCGAACAATAAGAGGGAACATCCAGCTACCTCATGAGGGGAATAATTTTACAATTGTATATTTCGTCTACACAGAATTCACGCAAACAAAGTGAAACATCCTTAGGACCAGTTCAGATTTGCAGGCCTGTTATAATGTTGTCACTAAAATTCAACACAATTTCAGGACAATGTTTCATTTGTTTTAGTTTAGGAATTAAAATCAGATTAAGTATCAAAATATTCCACAGTGTGAATGTTTTTGTTGAGGATGCAGACATCCCGTTTTTTTCAAGCTCGGTTAGACAATGCAATTCAATCTACTTTTTTTTCCCGCATGAGGATGCAAATTCACTTAGCACTTCACTTTTCCATTGGATACATCCTCTTCTCAACAAAAAAATGTTAAAAGGTGAAGCAACAAGTAAAAGAGAAGAGTGGCACTGTGTGAGAAATTAGCAAGAGAAGATTAACAAGTAGCTGTTGTTCAGACAAGTTTTACATTAGTTTCAGTAACTGGGTTTAACTTTATTGGCTAAGTCCTCTCAGGTCTCAGAGAATAACAATTCCAGCACTGATTTAGAATAAAACATACAAGGGTAAGTCTCAATTTTCAGCAGATGTTTTGTGCAAGAAAATCAGAAATGTGATCCCAGTCCACCCTAAGGCACATGAGCCAACAAAAGCTCTGTGCAGGTCAGTGTGATTTTTGATGCAAAAAGTGACTTGTGTCAGAATTGTCCCTGTGAGATGTTGGTAATCTACAGATTATTGGCCACCTGAGTGTGATGGGGTCAATATTAAAGGAATAGTCATGGATGCCCGTGGTGGGGAATCGAACTCTCAGCACATCTTGCTCTGTGGGAATATAGTCTGGGGCAGAGATGCGGTCCAAGTGACTCATGTAGCTGGAAGACAGAAAAAAAGAATAGGACGAGACTCAGTGTTTCTTTTTTCTCTTATGAGCTTAAACAACACCCAGAGAATTACGCTGTTAACATCAAGCATGAAAAAAGAGATAGCACATGATATATTACAAATTAACATTGATAAAAACACAGAAAATTTAAAAACAGGAGGCGAGTGAGTTCATATCACCCTGTTTACAGATGATGGGTTTATGACTTGTGTTGACACAAGCAGTCATAAGTGAATGTTGACTGCTGGTTTCTTATCATGCACCCTCTATGATGAGTAAGCTGCTGAGTAAACACAGAGCAGGACAGCAATAGAGAGGCAGGCTAAGTCTGGGCTTTGTTCTCTGAAATATTAGACACAAAACCATGTACTATCAATTCATTGGAAACACAGAGTCCAAAGGGTAGGACTGCAAGGTTTTTCTTCACAGTCTAAAAGTGATTAATGTAGCCAGTCCTCTTATTCCTGGAAGACTCGAATAATATTTTTGATGTGTGTGAGAGAAGTGTAAATACAATACAGCTGGTGAAGAATGAGCTCCCTCCAGTGGCCTCTATCTAAAATTTAAAGAACTCATTAATGCAAAAGTACTAAAAAAGGACGTGATTTATTGGTCTCACTAAGAGTGTGAAAGAAACCCAAACTGTTTTAAACAAGTCAGAAATATGCTATGATATGATATGATATGATATGATATGATATGATATGATATGATATGATATGATATGATATGATATGATATGATATGATATGATATGATATGATATCATATCATATCATATCATATCATATCATATCATATCAAATCTTAATATTAACCTTATATGGAGCTTATTCCTATGAGGACATATTTTTCAAATGATAAAAAGCATCATGTAGGACAAAATAAATCTTAATTAGTAATCGTATTTATGAAAATGAAAGCATTTGTGGAGAAAAAAGAAAGAAAGGTAATTATGGGGCGGGGCATATTTTTTTCCAATTCAGTTGATTAAATAATCAATAATTGGATTAACTGAGTGAGTAAGAGGCACCAAATGAAAACACTTGTCCAAACAGTCATATTTTTAGTAGATTATACTATTGGGAGCATGGTACAAAGGTCAAATTTAATATCGACAAACAATACAGCAATTTGTAACCATGTGATTTCTTGCAATACATCAACTGATGCCAACATATGGTGTCATTAACATGCTGGTTTATAAAAAAGAAAAAAACATCCTTATGTCCATTTTATAGAAATTAGAAAACATGATTGATGGTTTAACTATGATGCAAGTTGTCTACCACTGCTATCTTACAACATTTTTTTCTAGAGCAAGCTCTTTTTATCTGCGTTTTTAATTTTGTTTATTTTATGACTCTGATTCGAATACAACTCACATTTTTTTGTGTGCATTGAGGTGATTTATGAGGCCAATAAATCTTCACACTTGCTTGGAGGCGAGGCAAGGGATACAATGTACAGCCTTTAGATGTCAGTAGATCCTGCACACTGGCCCTTTAAACAGAAAAGGCTGCTACATATCTGTCCATCAAAATGGTCTTATTTATTAGGTCAGGTGAGAGGCGCTGCCAATGAACCCCACAAGCTGTGTGGCTGTCAATGCAGTTCAAATTTACCTTGCAAATTCATTATTATATCCCTCTTTTATGGAACATGCCTTTCAAAAATGCTTTAGAAATTGAAATTGTTACGGTGGTAAAGTTAAACACAGTCTTTGGATTACAGAATTACAGAAAAAAAAAAATCCTGGTTTCAGACTTTATTGTAATGAAAAAGTTTTTTCTACTTCTGATTGAATATTAAAGCAATTAACGAGAAAGAAAAAAGTACCGTTCTCCCTTGAGTAAATCACTTTAAATTGAATTTTCTTTCACTTACACTCCATCTCAACTCATAATGTACAGTCAGGTTTATAAGCTGCTGAGACGTACTGTGTATAAGTGTGATTAGTGGCTTTCAATGAGTGATTTTAAGCCACATAGAGATGTGTTTCCATCATCTTTACACAGAGATATTCATGCAAACATGACCATCAAGCAAAATACCGCTGTGTTTTGATGTCATTACATTATTTTGTCCTTGTTTTTAAGATAAGATAAGATAAGATAAGATAAGATAAGATAAGATAAGATAAGATAAGATAAGATAAGATAAGATAAGATAAGATAAGATAAGATGATACTTTATTGATCCCCATAGGGGAAATTCGGGTGTTGCAGCAGCAACATTAGAGGAGAAAAACAAAACAAACCCCCCCCCCAAAAAACAGGAAAGACACACATATGACAGTGCAAACACATATGCACATAAGTCACCAAATCATTGATCACTGATCATATGTTAGCTTTTGAACTGTAATACAAACAGCAATGAAGTGCAAGAAGAATTAAATTTGAAAACTCACTAATCTGTGGAGTCCAGGAGCTGGTACTCGCAGCGACGGCTGTAGCAGATCCTGATGCCTGGATCTGCCCAGAGGCAGCGAATTGCTTCAACATAGACTAGTTCCAGCTGGGTAACCTGCACTATGTCTACCTCCTGCAGCAGCTTGGCATACATCTGAAGAAGAGTAGTGGGTTCATGTCAGACCATGTTTGCTGGCCGCCTGTGTTCTATCATCTTGAACATCATCCTTTTTTCAAGTTTTCAGCTTGTAAGTGCTGAGGAGGAACACTGCGGGCTTCTACCATGCCTCTGTACCTCATTCTGTGGGTTGGAGTACGGGATTCTTAGCATAGTCATGGCTCCCGTCATGGCTCGCATGGCGGTGAAGATGTTTTGGAAGACGCATTTGGCAAAGCCTTCCCTGTCCTTGTCTGAGAAGCCACGTCCGTGGATTATTCTCATTTGTCGAATAAAGGTGGTTTTTCCGCTCTCTCCAGTTCCTAAAATAAAAGAGTAGAACTGATGATTTCCTGACATAATTATCTCTGAAGTGAGAGTCTGTCAAGTGGTCTCTTAAGTAAATTGGTAAGTTTGTTGGTTAAGGCCTTTGTTAATTTCTTTTCAGACCAAAGACACAAGGGACTATTAAAGACTCGCCTGGAAACACTAGACCTTTATAGGTGTTTTACCCTGTTTCTGATGTATAGCTAATGGCATTTTATGTCTCATTGTTTGTTAGTTTTTTTTAATCTTGTGAAAAAATTAGATGCAGGCAGCTGGTTTCAATGAGAAATAAAACAGCCCTTTAAATTAGGGGTAGAAATCCTCAACTGTTTGTTAGAACAATTAGCATGGTTGCCGCAATGTAACATTTGAAAATTTTTAATAATTTGCCATGCAATTTATTACCTTTTTATACACAGATTATTTCACGAGGAAAACTTTGCCAACATCTGGTTATCTGATGGGATACATTTTCTTCTATTTTTTTAAATAACTCACTCTTATTACTACAAGAAGTATGTTGTTAAACAGACATGCTTATCAACACTGTTGATTGTTATAGAACTGCTTTGGGCCCAATTCCAAACTTCCATTTTTGGACAATTTTTTTGACATTAGTTGAGAAACAGGTCTTCATATTTATCATCTTGCCATAATCCAGACACAACAATGCTTCTCGGAGTTCTGGATGATCTTGTTTAAGCCGCTGATTTTGGCCACTCACGTGAACTTTTTTAATCCTATCCGTGTCATTCCATTTTGATAGATCATATTAGAAAAAACATGGTTGGCTTTTCAGGCAATGTTTGAGAATATTTTTAAATAACATGAAAACATTAAATGTTTTGTTGGTAACTGCATAGATTCCCAAGCATCTCCACGTTATGGAGTACATCAGAGCTCAGTCCTAGACCACCTGGCATTCATCTGCCCCAACTAGGAAACAGTATGTTTAGATTTAACATATTTGAATACCTTTTCAACCACCATTATAAGACAGTTAAGCCCTACTGATATCATTAAGATTATATCTAGCAATCATATCATTTTCTGAATGCTGACAGACTAAAGTCATTATTGTAGGCCAAGACATTACATTTAATATTATCTTCACCGAATACAGCTCATTCACCCCCACTCATGGAACAGAATAGAATAGAATAGAATAGAATAGAATAGAATAGAATAGAATAGAATAGAATAGAATAGAATAGAAAATATTTTTTTGAACCCATGTTGGGAACTTCTTACATTTTTAATTTTATTTAAATCTTAATTTTTCTAACTTCAATTTTAACTCAGGATGAGGATATGAAGGTAGTTGGCGTGAGAGATGAGGATACAGAGAATAGGGTTAGATGGAGAAGGTTGATTTGCTGTGGCGACCCCTGAGGGGAAAAGCCGAAAGGAAAAGAAGAAGAAGAAGAACTTTAACTCAGGATGTTAAAATGACTGTCTGGTCTCGCATTATTCAACTTCACTGAATAATAGAGAGCCTTTTACTTTCTCCCTCCCCAGAACCGGTTAATGCTCTGTCAGCAACATAATGTTTCCAGAGTTCAGATGATTTAAAACACTGCTGCCAAACTCCTCAAAAATTCAAACAATGGAGCACCCAAATCTTGGTGTTGTTGCAGTGGCTTCTGTTCCAGAACAGAACAGAAAAGGAACAGAACAGAAAATAAGGTTTTAATCATCCCTTTAAAACCCAGGATGGAACTGGTCCCTGTGCTCATCAAATACTGCTTAATCTCACGAGAGCCCAACATCCTCTGCTGGTTCCTTACTTGCAATTCCAAGGTCCAGAGTAAATACTGATGGTGACAATGGGCTTTTTTGTCAGGGCCTTGTGGCTCTCTAGTCTGCTAGAAGTGTTCAGGGAAGCCGCATCTTTGTTTTTAAATTTGCCTTCATTTAATTCCTAGCTATATTCCTCATTTATTTCCCTGTAATAAAGCACTTTGTTACTATGTTGTGGGGGAAGGAAATCTATACATACTTAAATAGGAAGTCCAGATCGCAATGGCAACTTCAGCTGTAATTGAACCCTTTCAACTCTTCCAGAGAAGCCAGTGATATAGTCAGAGAGATGGCACTCAGAAATGTTTAGTTAAATATCCTAAAAACCATGAACAGACAATGACGTTATTGTTGTTATCTTAAGAAATGCAAAAAGATGGCTATGGATCCGGGCAAAATGTTAGAGTAAACGGAGGTTAACACTTCTTAGTTGAAATGTAATATCTTGGTTCACAGAAATGAGGCGAGCATGTGCCCTTTTAAATCCATGGCTCACAACTGGAAGAAAATGAAACAAAGACTTTTTGGGAAAGTCAAGATGTACAGATCAACATGGTTAAAGAGCATCTTTAAGATGCTCCGCAAGGCTGTGGGTCTAAAGTCACCTAACAAGCTTGAGAGCAGGCCTGTTGGTTTTCTGGATTGAGTATATCAAAGATGTGTGGTTTTCAGATATGTCAAAACCCAATCTGGACCATTCTTCAAATACTCACAGGCTGACACATGCTTTGCATAGTTATCTCACTGGGTTACCAAACTGGCTGGGTCGTGTAATCTCTTTTCATAGTGTTGTTTGAATTCATTCTGAAGAATGGCGTTAAAAAAAATAAAAATAAAACAACCTGCGTCACGCACTTTTACGTGCCATCACTTACCCAATAGGAGGATTTTAATTTCCCTCCGCTCCCTCTTCCTCTGATAATTTAGTGCCGCCTGGATTTCGTCGTCCACTGCAATGCTTTTCCTCTCCTCCTCGGACAGGAGGCACATACAGGCGCGTCGGATGAAGTGCCAGCAGCAGGCCATGGTCAAACCAGCTGCAATTAAACTGAGGGTGAATCTCAAGCTGTAATAAAGAATCAGTCAGCTTGCCCAAAGTCCACTTCAAACTTTCAATTTGCTGCGCTTTCTAACTCTGGGGCCGTAACTCTATGATATTTAATCCAGCGTGGATTAAACTATCCATTTTCTCACAGTTTACCTGTCAGTTGTTTACAGTAGGATTGGCTGAGGGGTTCTCCGTTTGAGCTCAGATGTGGTTAAAATCTCCATTCAAGACGACAAAGAGTAGCTGCGTCCTCACCTCCAGTCGGCCGCTCACAATTAATGGAAGCGCGCAGGTACGGACTGAGATTGCTTTCCCGGCTCCATTACGCGCCGGGTCACTGGCCCCCGCACCTGGGGCCGGAGCCGGCGCACCGCACCATCAGTGCTCCGACGCCGAGTTGGGACTCGTCCGCCAACCTCACGAAGGAATGCACGGCGTCCACGGTCCAATCTGGAAACGGAATACTCTTCCGGCTAAACTTCGCCAAATAGGCGATAAACCGCTGCAGCAGCGCCGGAAAACCCTCTCGGTTTCCTATCAAAATAAAGGCTGGCGAGAAAATCACCAGTTGTGACACCTTACTCTTTGACGGGGGTGTGAAATTGATCATTTACACAGAAATGCAATTTAATTCATTTTTTTTTATTGTTTGTTTCATTCACTTTGTCGGTCATTTAACCTTAATAAAATGTATTTTGGTTTGGTTTTTTTTTTTTTTTTAATTTTAATTTTTTTTTTAAACCGGATTTACTTTAAGGCAAGTGCCGTTTTATTAGGCTAATCAAAAGGCAAATATATCTCCTCGTTAACCTTTTTTAGATGAAGACATATACTTTTAGGATGATTTGTGAAATTACAGGTAGTTTCTACATCTGTAGTCTGTCTGTTTGCCACGTTGGATGTTGAAAGTCTCTACAACGTTTCAAATTATAGTACACCATTTTTCACTGATGATAAATATATTGTAGCTTGTGGTGGGAAGACTGGCCGGTGGAGACCCATAACTGTGAATGAAGTGGATCTCTGTATTGCAAATTATTACTTTTGACAAGTATGAACGACTGATCTGTAACTAGTGGGAACCGCACTTCCCCTCATTATACATTACTGGAGGCTAAAGGATTAGGCTCTACTGCTCCCGCATATCTGCTGGCACGTATTCTCTTATATGTCCATAATCATTTTACTTGACGGACTTGTCAGGATTGATCATCTGAAAACCTTTTAATGGCCTCTCATTGATTAACTAAAACAGTACAATGCTCTCTGTTCCACTCTTAAAAATGCATAAATAGTATATAAAAAATAATTATCCTGACATTTAATCTGCGTAATGACTTTTTGTATTATCATTATTTTGCAGAATACTTCTGTGCCTTCGATTTCAAGACGTATTAATAATTATAACCCAAGTATTTGTACCTTCATGGGACGAAAGGATATGATTTACTCGTCCACCAGAGCAGAGATGCATACCATTTTGAGAAGATAATACCGGATATAGCCTTCCTCTGTCTGGTTCGTGATTCCGTTGGCTTGACGTCTGAATGAGTGAGGCGCGGTGGATTGAATTTCTGCTCCCTTCATGTTTCACTTCGAGATCCAGACACACTGAATCCAACCAAAACGATTTTAAGACAACGATTTAAACACATATTTCATTTCACCTTCTCCGTTTTATTTCAAAATATTTCACATAAACATGGAACAGGAATTCAATTTAGACACCGCACTTATGGTAAAATGAAATGTAACGCGAAACATAAAGCCATTAAAAGCTGTTCTACTACAAACACCATATAGTTTCTGCAAATCCAACTCGTTATATGTCCTAGAGGCGATCAGCAAGTTTTTTTCAAAAGCAATGGTGTGCAGCAGGTATTCTGTCACTCCTTCTACTGACTTTTGTTTCGAGGTGAGACTTTTGTCTGAACCGAAAGAACCGGTTTGTCTGGGCTCTAGTCTCAGAAATGAAGATAGACTGATCGCCATGGGAGCGACACCAGGTAAAAGAGCATTGTGCTTGTGTGCTTTATCGTGAAAGGTGTTTTTTTTTATTTGACTTAAAAACAATAATACACCTGTGGGGTGAAAGGAAGCCATAAAACAAGCAGTCATGATTGTTCTGTGTGTTCTCTTTTATGATCTTTAAAGGATTATTTTATGTATAGATGGGAAAAGAAGTCATATTTAAAAAGCATACAGTTTCTCTCTCTCTATGCAATTATGTGTGTTTATTTAAAAGAAAGAGAGAGAGAGAGAACACCCGAGGGACGGGGGATCTGTGTTTGTGATGAAGAGGAGAGGAGAAAAGATAAAAAAGAAAGGGAGTTCACTTGGGAATACAGGATGGTGACAGGGTGTGGACTGACTGGAACAGGAAATTATATGCCACATCCTTCCAGTTATGAAGGATCCCAAGTGTTCACCTGCCGGCTGAGCTTACTCTGAATCTCTATGATACATGTATAACTGAAAGGATTCTTATAATCTTGTGATGAATTCTTCCAGCAATAAGTCGTCAGGAGAGAAGACTTTGTCCCCTGTTTCCCTGCTGCTCCAGAAACAGAATTATCAATGATTAATCTGACAACAACCACCCACAGGGCACACTGGAGACAATTAAACACCATGGTGTCATTCCTCGTCCTGGAATGGGGGGGGGGGTTACTCGCTTTCTGATAATTTTTAATTCTGCTTAGTTGTTACTTTATGCTTGTTTCTGTGTCGTTGTTGTTTTTCCACAATAATTGCATTTTTTTTAATCATGATTTGATTAGTATTTCATTGATTAATTGAGAATTTTGATGTGTTGATGTGCTTGTATCTGATGGGTTTTTTTTCTCATTTCTTTCTTACTTGCTGATTGATTTCTCAATCATTTTGGACAAAATCTGTAAAATTCAGACAGGGAAAATGTTGATTATCATCATAGAATGAAACTTACCTTTTTGTAATGAAAATATGATGTCATTTGATGATGCAGCCTCAGGGCAGCACAGGCCGGTGTCTCCTGGAGCCAGACTCGTGAGGGCACAGGCCCGTGTCTCCCTGAGCCGGTCCCAAGCCCGGATAAATGCAGAGGGTTGCGTCAGGAAGGGCATCCGGCGTAAAACTTTTGCCAAAACCAAATATGCGAATCAAACCTAAAAATTTCATACCGGCTTGGTTAAGGCTGTATTGGTGCCGATAACCTACAGGGTACCAATGGAAATTGGGCTACTGTGGGTTGAAGAAGGAGAGGAGGAAGGCATGTTCGGAAGCAGAGAGAGAAGAGAAAAGGCAAGAGTCTGGAACTGAGAGGAGGGACTTTGAATATTGGGACAATGACAGGAAAAAGTAGAGAGTTAGTTGACATGATGCAGAGAAGGAATGTGGATATATTGTGTGTCCAGGAGACCAGGTGGAAAGGTAGTAAGGCTAGAAGCCTTGCTACCTACTAAGTATCCAGGATAGGAATCTAGAGGGACAAATGGTGGTAGACTTTGCAAAAAGGATGGAAATGGCTGTTGTGAATACTTTTTTCCAGAAAAGACAGGAACATAGGGTAACCTATTAGAGCGGAGGTAGGAGCACGCAGGTAGACTACATCTTGTATAGATGAGGTCATCTGAAAGAGA
>CAAKHD010004225.1:38398-60333 GCA_901007705.1 Fistularia tabacaria | reverse complement strand
ATCCATAAACCGTCTCTTCAGTCTTCCTCTAGACCTCCTGTCTGGCATCTCCAATTCCAGCATCCGTCTACCAATATATTCACTATCCCTCCTCTGTACATGGCCGAACCATCTCAGTCTGGCTTCTCTGACCTTCTCTCCAAAACATCTAACATGAGCTGTCCCCCTGACGGACTCATTTCTGATCCTGTCCATCCTTGTCACTCCTAAAGAGAACCTCAACATCTTCATCTCTGCTACCTCCAGCTCTGCCTCCTGTCTTTTGTTCAGTGCCACTGTCTCCAAACCATACAGCGTCGCTGGTCTCACCACTGTTTTGTAAACCTTTCCTTTCATTCTAGATGAAATTCTTCTATCACAAAGAACCCCTGAAACTTTTCTCCACCCATTCCAACCTGCTTGAACCCGTTTCTTAACCTCTTTTCCACACTCTCCGTTGCTCTGGACTGTTGACCCTAAGTACCTGAAATCCTCCAACTTCTTGATCTCCACTCCCTGTAGCCTCACCGTTCTCTCCGGGTTCCTCTCATTCACACACATATATTCTGTCTTGCTGCGACTAACCTTCACTCCTCTCCTTTCCAGAGCAAACCTCCACCTCTCAAGATTTTCCTCAACCTGTTCCCTGCTCTCACTACAGATCACAATATCATCTGCAAACATCATGGTCTATGGAGATTCCTGTCTAACCTCATCTGTCAGCCTGTTCATCATCACTGCAAACAAGAAAAGGCTGAGTTGATCCCTGATGAAGTCCAACCCCCACCTTGAACTTCTCTGTCTCACCTAAAGCACACTTCACCACTGTCTCACAACCAGCATACATGTCCTGGACCAGTCTAACATACTTCTCTGATTCAAGTCACTCACGAAATGGGCAAATGTTGAATTCAGATTTCTAAATAAAGTTAATTAAACAAAATCTAATAACCTGGTAGATATTAAATAATGTGATTAAATCCTTTTGAAAGGGTATGCTATTTGAATACTTTTATGTTAATGTTACACACTTTGGCAGCTTTATCTGCTTTTCCAAATTGAATTCCCAATACTCATGAGTCCTGTGAGTAAAGCTTTTTTCATTCCGTCAACTGTCCCTCTTTCTCTTCAACTTAAAAGAATTTTGATTTGTCTTCATCAGAAAATGAAATTGTTTTAATTCTCCCTCTTTTCCTTTCAGCTGCCCCCATTTACGGGTCATCACAGCAAATCAACCTCCTCTTATCTTACATTAAGTAAATCTGTTGGCTGCATTTTTATGCACCGAGTCACAATGCTTTGAGTAAGACATATCACCACATTTCTTATTAAAGAACAGAGAACACTGATCATCTGCAAGTTAAGGTTTATTGAGGAAATAGAGACTCGACCCTCCCTGTCCCCGTTTAAGCCTTTCTCATTGAGTCTATCTTGCAGCAGCAGCCGGAAACCCCTGAGATTTCACTCTATCAGAAATCCAGGATCTGCTCGTCTTTCATAACTGTGGGTGTTGGCGTGAAATCCTTCAAAATAAAGTCGAGTCAGATAATAGCGCCGAATATACGATCTTTGGCTCGACTGACGGAAGTGGGAAGCAGGTGCCACAGGAAGTGAGTCCTCGCCCGGTGTCTGCTGAAGAAGAAGAAGAAGAAGAGGATAACGGCATTTAACTGGGACAAACCTTTTAGCCAACACAGCCAATTAACAATAACAATAAATGTAAGAGTTGCTTTTTGGAAGCACCGATATATGTCTGTTACTATAAAAATGCGACGTTGCGGCGAAGTAAATGGCCAGACATTGGGATAACTAGCTAACCGGCTAACCGAATTAGCTATGCTTTGTTAGCGACAATGCAGGGTGAAACGAGACAGATAACGTCTCTCGGATAAGATTCTCCATTGCTTTTTCTCCGCATTAACTCATCGACTTTGCTGTATCTATGCGCTATATCTAAATTTACATCGGTCTTGAAGTCTGACTCATTCATTCAAGTCCGCAAATGTTAGCGAAAGCTAATTTGGGTCACGTCGATTATGTGTGCCATCGGGAGGACAGCAGTTATGCTTTTTCCGCGCACATTTTTGCGCACATTTAAGCGCAAGACTGGTTGATTCTACCCATATATTTTTAATCCTAGACATTATAATCATTTGATGCTGCATTTCGTCGTTTGGAGCATCACAGACAGGGGGCGCTGCTGCCTCTTGCTGCTGAAAACGCTCCACAAAATTTACTAAAAAAAACGCGTTAAATACGTTCGGCTTTCAATGAGCGTTTCACCTCTTGCTTATGTTCGCATTTTTCTTAGTTAGACTGACTCTCAATCTAACTGTATCTGTCACTGTCATTGAATTGAACATTTTTAAAGGAAAAGCTATTTGAGTTGTGTTTATGTAAGCTGAATATGCTGCTGCTGTTGAAGTAATGGCCTTAAGTCAGACTGTAGAGCTTGCATGTATGCAGATGCATTAGAATGAATTATTCTCTTCTCATTATTATTATGATTATTCAGCTGAAATGAGTGCTGCAGTACCCAACCACCGGAGGACCAAGCCTGGAGGTAACACACAGTCGTCACTATACATGATGGCTGTGATATATTTCACGGTCCTTTAGAGAAAACTTTAAAATTTGCATAAAAAGAGCCAAACCCCAGTGGCGGAATAATGGATTTTCAGCTATGCTGCTTGCATGTGCAGTGCTCCATGGGTTTGCATCTCCTCAGCATTCCTCAGAAGCATTAATTAGTTTGTAAACAAAGTGATGAAGCAGAGCAAGCTAATGTATTTCTCTGCTCATTGTAGGCATAAAGCCTGGGGCGACACTTAGTGGTGTGACTGGACCAACCTCCCAGATCCCGGGTCTATCCCAGAGTGCTGATGAAAACACTCCAGCGGTGGAGAGGATCAGTGGACGGCGGGTTGGGATATTTGAGTCGGACTCAGACTACGTCAAGCTTGCAAAACAAGGAGGGCATAAAGGTGAATTTTTCACTTGTTAGATTTGCGGAGAAAAAAAGTGAATCATTACGTCTATTGGAATGTTAATTAACTTACCCCGGATTAAGTGACTGACAGCAGGACTATAGTATGGGCTGAAAGTTAATGCGAAAATTAGAGCCCATCTTGAGGTATAAATGCATGTCTTACATTTGCTTCAGGTATGAAAGAACACATTTCAGAAATATAGCAGAAACATTTTGACCAGTGAATTGTAAAGACAACCTCAATTCGAGCTGCATTGACACAAAAACAAAGAAGTGCATAATGTTTATCAGACTATTGTCTCTTTCAAGAATTAAATGGTAAATTAATGTTTACAAATTTCCTTTGGCATGAACATTGTGATTTCTAAGTCATCCATGTCTTCCTTGCTCCAAATGTCGTAGTTGTGTCATGATAAAATCCTAAAATCTATATCTGGAACATTTTCAATATCCTGTGGTTTTCAGGTAACAACAAATCTCTCCTTTCTTCCCTGTGGATTACCCTGCCCACAGTGAATATGAAACTGAAGAGGTTCCTTTACTCTGAAAGTAAAAGACAATCCCATCCGAACTGTTTGATGTTGCCACATGTGGCTCAAGTATTTGAAATGTAAATCTTGGAACAAGTGGCTTATCGGTCCAGTACCTTAAAGCAAAGACCCTACTCCAGAAGTTTCTCAGCAGCCCCTTTTGTTCAAACAAAGTGCATCATTGCTGAATTCACTGTGTTTAGTTTGCACATTGAGCTGACAGAAACACTGTCTCCATCTGTTCGGCACTTCTTCAATACAAGATGCGCAACTTTTTCGCTGTACACACTAGAGTCTTTGGGTGCAACTGGCAGAAATGCAAATAACCACTGCGTAACTTCATACACAGAAAAGTGAAAATCGTCACCCACCCCAAACTGCCCTTACACTCTGAAATGGATGGGTGATATTAGAGGTGAAGTACTAGTAATAAGGCAATAAGATTTTGAATTGATGAAGAATGGGGGATCTGACAAGAAAGTGGATGGTTTTGGTGTAATTCCTGCAAAGGAATTGAGGTGATTTTATTTTTAGTCCCCTCCCGTTGGGGAGTGTTCTTAAAAGGGTGCATGAGGACAAAAGTGTCCTGACTGCTGTAATCTTCAGGACATTTTGGACTCTTATTTTGCACAGTCATGTCAGACTGCTGATGAAGTTTTAGATGCCTGGCTTTTTTCCATGGATGTGGAGACTGGTGTCAGCCCTTCACATAAGCTAATATAAACTGAACAGTGTATCTTCTATGGGTTCAGATGATACTCCAACGCAGGAGCCAGGGAAAACCCTTTTCTTCTTTTTGGATGATTGTCCCTATCATGACTGACTGATGCATCACTTTGATTTATGGCCTGTTCAGCCGGTTATGAAGACAAATCAGCTGGGTCCTGTGTTGAAATTGGCATGGTGACAAAGATGTCATCTGCTCAAAACTCAATGAAAATATAAAAATATTGACACCAAATATTAAAAGTAAAATTCCAGTTTGCAATTTTTGCTGACAGAGGACATGTTTTCAATATACTATAAATTAATTAACTTACAGCAGAACTCACTAGTGCCTATAGATCTACTCAAAACAGAAGACTGAATAGGGTTTTTCTTTTTTTTCTTTTTTTTTTACAACTGTTTTATTCATACATGCCCCCTCCTCCCTGCAGGGCTGTTGAGTCATGATGTGGATTCGGATACAAAGCCCATGACGGCTTACTCTCCGTCTAACTGGTTCGGAGAGGACGAGTCAAAGAGGTAACAGTACTGCTGAAACTCATGCTTTTAATCCAGCTACGTGAAGCTTTACCTTCAGACAAGCCGTCTGGTTCGGTTTTCCCCCTCACTTCTCCTACCTGGAGCGTGATTCAAAAAAAGATGAATACATTTCATTTCAGAATCCAGAAGTATAATTGCACTTCGGGTTAACTTTGTAGTAGTATGCAGAATCTCGTCATCAGATTTTCATCAGTCCACTTCTGTGTCTTAAGAACCAGGCAGAATTTTTGAAATGTTTTGGCTGCCATCAAAATTTCCCATAATGTAATGAGTGGCTGCTGCTGGTGTCACATGGTCTGTCACCACGGTTTTGTACTTACAGCGGAAGCAAAGCTACGTCTCCTGACAGCCAGGTGAAGGGCGGCCGGCAGCTGCTGGCTGCACCCTTCGGCACTGATAACTGTTCGAGCTGGGAAAGAGAGACTGATAGCTTTACCCATGATAAAGAGAAGGTGAACCACGAGTCGCCCCATGTCGATGTCTGCCATCTTTTTCAGTTATTTTCATCACATCGCCACATTGAGTTCTCTCCATTAGCGCATCCCATTTTCCTCAGAATTCATCTGGTTTCTTTGATTGGATTGTGGAGTTTTGTTATTTAATTTAACTGCAGTGTGTTGTTTTTTTTTTATAGAAGTTATGTAATTTTCACACTGTACTTTTAATACCTTTCGCCCACATTATAATCACTGGCTTTATTTTGGTTTTTAAGGAAACACGTATTTTACTTATAGAGCCACAACAATTAATTGAATCACTGTGGGTTTGGTCAAAATTCTCTAACATTAGCTTTTTAAATATGAATATATTTATCTTTTTTACATCTCTACGACAGTAAGTCTGCATACTTTGATTGTGAATATTGTTATTGATTTTGCGATATTATACTTTAGGGATCACCTTTGATATATCTCGCAATTTCTGACCACTTTTAGAACCATTAAGTAATCAATTGATTGAAAAAGTTAGCGATAATGACAATAGAGCTGACTTGCAACACTAATTACTGTCTTATTATCAATACTGTCCTATTGCTGCTAAAGAATTCAAGCGGGATCAAAATATTAAATTGTTAAAAAAAAAATTATCATGTGTTTTTTGATGTGCAATTTATCGAAGGGGGTGTAGTAGCTGTTTATTTGTCTTGACTGATGTCATTTCAAAGGATATGCTCTGGAAGAAAAGTCGATCTGATACTGAAAGTATTTGAGTGCAGTAGCAAGTCGACAGTTGACCCTGTATGAGAAAATCAATTTCAATTCTTACAGGTATGAAATCCATAGACTATGAATTAGTTGTTGTTGCTTTTGGGATAAAGTGGGTGTTTCCGTCAGCCGTTTCCACTGCATGACTAATTCCTTCTGGCTTTTTCTTTATTTCACAAAGTATTGCGTCACCCAGGTCCAGCCCACCTGCTCATCTTCATCAGTCCATTCCGCTACAACTCCCTGTGCCCCCACTTGCGAATGTTTTCCCATGAACTTGTCTTTCTCTTGCAGACTTCCCCCGATGGCACCGTTAGCCAGATGGAAGGTCTGTCTCTAAACAGCAAATACAAGAGAACGTGAGTGAATCCCTCTGTGCCTTAGATTCCGACTCCGTTGTGTGGTTGACGGGTCCAGAGATGACAGTGGGGTCCTCTGTTGCGTCCTCAGGTCTCATGATAAGAAAGCCCCCCCTGTCAGCATGTCCAAGCTGTTGAGTCATGGCTACGTGGAGGACAAGAAGAAGTCTCCCACTGATGATGACGCATCAAGTACGATAATTATCAGTAATTAGAACGAAACCCTGGCTTTCTTTATTTGCACAGTTAGTTTTTTTTCCCTTTAAAAACTGATGAATGTTACATTTCAAACTACT
The DNA here is from genome assembly GCA_901007705.1 of Fistularia tabacaria. NCBI lineage: Eukaryota > Metazoa > Chordata > Actinopteri > Syngnathiformes > Fistulariidae > Fistularia > Fistularia tabacaria. The sequence goes on along the minus strand of CAAKHD010004225.1, from coordinate 53,709 downwards.
TGCAACAAAAGTATTTTGCAGTTGTGGAATTAAAATTTATAGCTGTACTGGGGAAACTTAGCTGTCATCAGAGTCCAGCTGCATGTCAGTGTAATTCCGTGCCATCTGGAAATAAATGAAAATAATGATACTCAGGAGCCACCGTCTATATCAAAATCTGAACAGCATGTCAGACAATCCAAGAATCACTCAACTCCTGCCTGGTAATCAAGAGTTTCCTAAACTAGCTGAAAATTACATCTTTTTCATGAAAAAAAAATTTACTACATAGGGTTTAAAAGGTACAGTAAGAAGTGCACATATGTTCAAAATGAACCATCTGTTTTCGTGTAACAGGCTTGTCAGTTTGAAGGGACTCCACAGTCAGGTCACAAAGTCAGATCCAGACTTACTGGTCTGCGTAGCCCAGTCATCTCCAGCGCTACAGTGACATTTTTGTTTGAGATGTAGTCATGGGTGTGGTTCACTTTTATTGTTTTGTATCTTTTACCACCTCACTGACTCAGAGTGGTTTGATCCTGACTGGATATCATAATGTAAAACTCAAAGCTTTATTTTTATGCAGGGCCTTACATTAGACTGTAAGCAAAACATACAAAACTACGTTACAAAAAATCAAACTCAGTTTGAGTTGTTGTAAAATTTAGAAGGAGAATTTAGAAGGTGAGAAGGAAAAAAAACAACTCAAAACTCTGCACAGTTTATAAGAAAGTCTGATATAAGTGGGATGTCATTGGTGACTTAACAGTGCTCGTCAGTCATTTTTTTCAACTTCAGTTTCGGTGGTAGATTTTTAGTATGCCAGGGTGACATGACCTCCAGCTTAGTCTGCGTAATGTCGGACAATCGGTGTGGAAAAGGATGTAGAAATGTGTTAATGGACTCATACTAACAAGAGCAACAGCTGTCAAATGGCACTAAAGTGAACACAACCAAAGTCCAGTGCTACTCCTGTGCACAGGAGTAGCATTTCCTTTGGATCTTTTGCGGTGTAGAGGTGGACCCAAACCCCCACCGCAGATATTAACAAATAATGGATTATTTCCAGAGACCGATAATGTGTTTTCATTCCCAGGCGTGACCTCAGAGCAAACCAGCACCGTGGTGTCGGAGCTGGACGCGGATGATCTGGAGTAGTGTGTTTCAGGCGGCCGCTCCCAGAAGAGGGTCGTTGGATTCACGGGGTCACACATCCACAGACACGCCACAACGCCTCCTCTTGGATTAACACACACGTTTATTTTACATCCACTGACTACTAGTTTTGGTACTCGTGTTGATGCAAGGCTACTGTCTTTTATTTATTTGCTCAGATTTGTTTTTAAAAAAAAAAATCACAGGTTTTGACGAGTAGACGTGTCGCTGTAAGTTTTTATTTCTGTAAAAAAGTTTCTCGATTTGAAAGACAAGTTGTAAGCAGGGCAGGAAACTAATTTGGAAAAATTTCACAACATACCATTTGGACGACTTTACTTTATTTCAACCCAAAATAAGCGTCTGTGGCCAAAACCCGGCAGCTGGTGTTAGTTTCCCTTCCTGGTTGTATGAAGATCGAGTACATATTAGAAGTGTTTGTGCTAATCTGCTGTTTTTCAGTAATGTGATGTGTTTGTGTTCATCTGGACTCAGTGCTTTCTGAAGGGAAGTCACCGATGTGCGTTTGGGCTGCAGGCGTATAGTAACAGCCAGCCTGCGGCAGAGAACCCTTGACATCAGCAGGCTGCTTGAAAAATGGCCAAACAGGAGTTTCAGCTTGTTGCACTGCAAAAGGATTTGTCTTTAATATTTCCCAGAATATTAGTAACTGAGAAAGTCCAGGTCAATATAATCATTAGAGGTAGTCTTCTTCGGGGTATTGTTACCAATTTACTAAACAGTAAATGACTTTTTTCCTCTTATTTTCAAGTGAAAATCTTTGTTTGAAAAGCTTGATAATTTTATTATTATTTTATAATTGTTCAGGTTGGACAGTTCATTAATTGTCAGGTAATTTTTTTCAGGAATAATCCATTTGAATTTTTGGGGGGAAACCGACCTGTGTAAATTGGCGAAATCCATAAAACCAGCAAGTTATTTCATAGTGTAACTCAGAATTACTTAAAAATGAAATCTGAAATAAGGCAAAAATGTCTAAAAAATTGGCTACAGAACTAGCTAAACACTGAAGGAAAGCACAGCAATATGAGCGCAGTTTCAAACTGATCTGAAGCAACAGGGTTTGCTGCAGTTTTCATAGCAGATTAACATTTGGAAAAGCTTCTTTGTGTGTCTGGAGACGTTTCTGTCGCTGAATTAGGGCCGGTGGGGCCAGGATAGTCTGGCACCTTCTCTGAGAACCCCTGCTGCACGTTGCATCTGGGCGAAGGGTTTCCTCCAATACGCGGGATGAATCTTTTTGAGCCGCAGATCAAGAAACACCAATCTGTGTTGTAAATTCATCGCTCCCAATTAGGACGCCCCTCGCTAAAGTAGCCACAGGCCAAGTGTTTGATGGCGCTCCAGACATGTCAGCAACCCTGCTGCCCACTGAAAAGGTGCGGCTCTCCTCCAGGGTGACGTAGCAACAGATGAAGCGCCCTGGGAACCATTACTGAAATCTCCTGCAGAACAAGCAAGCTGAAAGTCCACCACGGCGCGAGTCCCCGGGACCACTGAGTGTTTTTAATAGTGAGTTCTGAACATGCCAACCAAGCAGTTTTACCCTGCCCATGCAGCGTTTCTACTTCGTTAGATGTCAAGTAGGAGAACTTTTTCAGTGTTTCTGCACGGCCTTCAGACGAGCTCTGCTCAAGTATTATCAACCGCACACACCTCGGAACATGAAGAAGGTGCAGGGGTTTCTTCAGGAACAGCACACAATATGACCGATGCTTCCGCTGGCACATTAATTTGACTGTCAGAACATCCAGGAAATGTAATAGATTCCTGTGACATTTGACAGACAGTCGCGCCTTCAGTCATTTAAACAGCTTTTTCTTATATATTTTCCTTGCAATCGATGCGACAGTGACGGGGAAAATCCTAATCCTACAGACGCATGTCTGGAGAAAAAATTGAAAATGATGGGAAGGAGCTGGAAAGAGAACGTAATCCCCGACTTTGTCCTCCAGGACAGAGGGTTCCTGTGCGGGGGTGGGTCTCTTCAGAGGGGGGTGCAAAACAATATTACTTTGGTTTATATGGAAATAACTTCCCCCCACGTTTATGTGGTGAAAGTTATTTGGCAGTAGAAACTTGAATTAATTAGAGGACAGAATGTTTTCTGAATGAAACTGAGATGTTTGTTCTCTAAAGATGGGTGTAAATGCACATTTTGACTCAAGAAACTTTTAGTTGAACCACTGATCTGGTTGACCTTAAATGTCCTCCCCAATTTTACCAAATTTTATTCTGATCTCTGTCTGTTCATGCAAATTGTCATTCAATTTCTTTACACACTGCTGTTCATTTCCAAGTATTCTCACATCATTTCTAGCTTTTAGCTCATGTCAGACGAGTTTTATGATCTCTGGTTGAACATTCAAAGCCTCGTGTTATTCAACCTGTGGTACTTAATTCCAGTGCCCACCCCACACTTTCAAATCCTTCCTTCTGTGTGACATCAAGCGAACGCCTCACCTGTCGCTGAACTCGATGCAAACTCTCATTTGAAATAAACCGTCTGTTATCTTTACACGGCGGTGAAAAGCGTTGGGTGCTTTTCCGAACTAGACGGTCTCTCGTTTTATCTGACTGTACGGGGAAAGGCAACTATCATGGTTCAATATTGTTTGCTTTGAAAAATGCTTTTGTTTGTACAACCTTCAGTATTCCGGTACAGTGTTAGCGGTTGTTAGAAATACCCCGCCCCCCCCTGCCAGCCTGTCAGCACCACGACTCTACAGAAACAGTAGCTGGATCATTTAGTGGCATGAAATTACAAAGTGTGAGCACCCCCTCGCTCCCCTCCCCCACCTTTTCCCTGCAAACAGTGTCTGCTTTACAAATGTGCTCAAAGAACCTGACGGCAGCTTTTTCAAACACAACCCCCACTCAGACGTTTATAGTGAGGAGACGTTCACCTGACAACTCAGTGTAAGACCTGCTGACTTAATTTTCATTGAAATAAATGAGCATGTGCATGTACTGGCGTGTGTGTTTCAGTGGGAGATTGGTCACATGACCAGGAACCAGTCAGGCGGTATTTGATCTATTGAACGTCATGTGTTTTCTGCAGTTTGCAGAGGATTTTGCGTGTTATTTGCTGTGTGCGTGACTCACCTTCTTGGACGTTAAATCTTCATGTTTATGAAGCGAACGGTCTAGCAGACGTCCAGCAACTAGAATCTTCCAAATTAAAAAAAGACTAAAAACAGTTTCTCGTTCATATCTGTTTGAATGAAAGCGAGAAGGAGCATCTTGAAGATCATCTTGTCTCTTAAAGCAGGGAAAATTACCTAACTTTCATACTTTGTTCAATGTTCAGATCTTTTAGCCCAAATTCTAATCTTGGATTTTAACAGCAGTAAAGACAAAATAAATGAATTGGAAAAAAAAAAGGTTAATGCATAATTGATGCTATTGCAAATATGTGCTGTTATTAAATAAAAGGCCAGCAATCGTCTAAAATAAATTGCGATATTTTGATCTATGGTTATCGGTTGATAATTTGAATCAATACTGCATTAATGTTCTCAAATCAAGCCCTAAACCACAGGAGGCAATGAAAAACATCTGAAATCCAAAATCTGAGCGTCCAAGTGTGTGTGTTCTGATGTGTGTACCTTTCTCCACTGAGGCCAATAACTGCTAAAACAATAGCCAGTTGTCTCTTGTCCTTTGTCACCTGAGGGCTCCACCTTTCCACCTCACCGTGATCCCGAGTCCTGGACCGGCATCGACTGCCACAGAACCGCAAGCTCAAAGAAAATACACACAGTTGGATCAGTTTGAAAAACTCCAGCGACAAACTCTGCTCCTCCATCATGAGTCGGGGAACCACAGAGGTTCAACCTGGAGCAGTCTGACATTGAGGAGGCTTAGAATTGGACCTGGTTACCATATTTGAGATTTCCAACACAGTATTTGTGTCTAATCAAAAGGGAAGTTCATTTTGTAAACTTGACATTTTTCATCTGTTGATCACAGAAACAAACTGACAACTTTTCCACTTTGCATTTTTTTTTTTTGTTGAACTTTCTAAAGGGTTATTAACTTCTCACAGTGACCCTCTATCATCCTTAGCGGCTCACTGACATCAGTTGGTGTCGTAAAGAAACACACGCACACACACACGCACGCGCACGCACCGGCCGCTGCAGGCTGCATCCGCCGCGCACGCCGCATCCTGCACGCAACGCGCCGCTGCAGCCGCAGCGGAAACAAACAAAAACAAGAACAAGAAAAAGGGACAATAGATAAGAAAACAACACCGGGACGCGCCGGCAGGCGGCTGATCGACGACTGATCGATTCTTGTATCGGAATATCATCCATCGCCGCATGGTGACGTCACGCCGCTGGTCGGCGGCGGCGGCGGCGGCTGGGCGGGCTGGTGGGCGGGCGGCGGAGGCTGCACGCGGTCGCCGGGGGTAGATGGGCGCATCGGAGCCGCCGCACCGGATTAACGGAAACGCACGATAGTGCGCGGGGAGGAGCGCGCGACTCTCTCTCAGTGTGCGTGGCGTGCGTGCGTGGCGTGGCGTGGCGTGGCGTGGCGCTGGTTCGTTGTCCTCCGCGGGGATGTAGTCGCCGCCGCGGCCGCCTGCAGGAGGGGAATGGATGCGTAACGGGACGGATCGAGCCAGCGGTGGCCTGCTTCTCCGTAACATCTGGCCGGTGAGTCGCTCTTGACAGCAGCCGCACACGGGAGGCGGGTCGCGCTGTGTGCGTGCGCGTGCACATGTGTGTGTGTGCGTGTGTGCGTGAAGCAGGTACGGACACAAGGGGTCGGTGTCAGTGCGGCTCCGCGCCTCCGGTCTCGGGTCCGGTGAGTCGGCGTGACCTCGTCCTTGGCTCGTCGGAGGCCGGTTGATAAACGTGCACGTTTGAGTGACAGCTTGAATGATGGCCGCGTGAAATATGGAACACCTTGGACGTGACACGCCGGTTAATGTGCGCGCACACCTGCAGCCTTGGAGCTAAAACTATTGCACCGAACCAGGCTTATGCACACACACACACATACACACACACACACACACACACACGCACACACACAGGATTGTTTGCCTTGTGAATCCCTGCAGGCTTTGCAGGAAAAATCCCCTCCGCTCTGTTATTGTCCATCACAAGATCCGCTCCCGTGGTCCCTGGTCGGGCTCCGGGGCTCCGACAACGTGATGGAGCCCGGCAGGACGGCTGCCGGAGACAGAACGCCACCCTCCTCCGACTGTAACCCCCCTGTGCTGCTGTTGGACAGGGTCAGAGAGGGCGTCTCAGCAGCCGGCCGGCTCCGGACTACGGCGGGGCGGCGATGGAGGAGGGGGACTCGAAGGGGGGAGGGCCCATGGCGGTCAGAGAGGAGCCGAGCACCATCACCGCCACCAACACGACCACCACCAACCTACTGGCGTCCGTCAAGGAGCAGGTAGGAGAGCCTTCGTCCCCTCCGTCCGTCGGATGCACGTTTTTTTCTATCTCGAAGTGTTCTTTCGCGCTTCGGAAGGAACATTGATTTTACGTCCCGGCCTCGTCTCATTCGTTGATTCCCAATATCGGGAACAGTCGGAGGGCTTGTCAAGATATGACCTCCTCTGTCAGATGAAAATCTTAACTTCTAAGTAAGTGTTTTCTTACATCATCATCCCTTCCTTCCTTGCTTTTCCTTCATAAAATTCACCGGTTTTCGGTCGAAACTACGACCGAGAGCGGCTGATTCCCAAAGACAACGTCATTTTGAATTTGCATTTGCACGCATGTGTGTGTGTGTGTGTGTGTGTGTGTGTGTGTGTGTGTGTGTGTCTGCAGAGAGGCCGTACATTTGTATTCCTTGAACACTTTCAGGGGGGACGTTGGGGCGGCGAGGGGGGTCGCAGCTCGGCCGCGGCCTTTATTCGAAGGGTCGGGCCCCGAGAAGTTGGCCCAGCGTCTAATTATAGCAGTGGCAGAATCGCTGGATGAAGTCAATTTACAGCGAGAGTCCCGGCTGATTATCTCAGGAAGAGGAGAGGAGCGTCCCTACTGAACGCTCGCCGTCCAAAGACTCATAAATAATAAGGAAAGGGCATGGAAGCGAGCGAGGCGAAGATAAGGAAACATCCAGTGGCTGAGATTGGTGTAATTAAAGGGTAGATTAATCAGGGGTCTGTCTGACCCCGGGCGGGTGAAGTGGAGTGGATCTCAGGTGTTTGAGGCATTTGGAATTTGCATTTCCTGCCATTTATTCCGTCTCCGGCTCGTCCTTGGAGTCGAAAATTCCCTCGCCGGCTTTTTTTTTTTTCTTTGTGTGCGACTCTTGGACGCGCAGCACCGGCAGCGCGCGGGTCTCTATGATGATAGGAAAGGACAACTTGTGTTTGATTTGTTTGCTGTCGCTCTGATTGGCTGGAGTCATAACTGCTGCAGGAGGTGGACAGAAATCCAATATTTTTATTCAGTTAGAAAAACATGAATAGAATCGTGGTTAGAAAAGGTTTGCCTGAGTTGGACAGGCAAGACTTTCCGCTTAGTCGTAATTAAGATACTTAGTTATAAGTTAGTAACTTGTTTTGCTGTTGGGTGTTCACATGAAATCGTACAGAAACATTCTTCAGCCCTGCACGACTGTTCTTCTTCTTCTTCTTCTTCTTCTTCTTCTTCCTCTCCTCCTGAACCCCTCTGTGTTTGGACGTCTGCGGGAAACTTTCCTGCCTGGCCTTTCCCCGCCTTTCTTTGTGTTTTTTCTTGTGCATATTTACTAAATCGGAGGTTTGAGGCGTTAAGAAAAGAAAGGCTCATATTTGAATGCTGGGGGTTTGAAACAGACCATCTTTATTTATATGTGTGATGTATTAGCGGGAGGCGTTTTGCTGTTGTATGCAGATGAAGCTGTTTGGAGTCTTCAAGGGGTCCTTTCCGGGTCACGGTCTGACTAATAACCCCATTGGTCCAGAAAAGCCTATCGGCGGAGTCCGACTCGCCTCCACCTTTCTGCGAGTCTCCCCTCCGCTGTGTTTTTCTCCAGCTCTTAATTACGCCTGGACAGCAGCCATGTTCAGCATCCCCTGGGTGTGACTCTGGATTAGGCTCGCGTCTATTTAAAGGCCAGTGTTGTCCAAGAAGAGACAATCTGCTCCTTCTTCTAATCTGCATGGTTTCCCTTGGAGCCGCTCGTCGCCGATCTGAAGTTAAGGAAGAGGCTTCTTTGATGTGGGTTTCTGCTGAACGCAGCAGGAGCTCCGCCGAGCGCTTTGAGCTCAGAGGCGGACCAACCATCTCTGCAAATGTTTGGGTTTGTCTGCCGATAAAACAGCTGGCTGGTTTTGAGGAAGTCAACTGTCTTGTCTCTGCTGCAACTGAAGAAGAAGAGGACGAAAAGGACTGCTGTCCTCAAATGTGATGGAGCTGAGTCGGGGTTTAGCTGACGGGTCTCCGGACCAAAAATGTCCAGAATGCTGGAAAATGACTGAAACCGCCTTGAGTTATTTTAGCCCCTTGCCCCGACTCAATTCACCCCTTAGATACCCTGAAACGAATTAGCAAGTTATGATTATTTATTTAGTCCCCTTTTCGTCAAAGTAAATAAAAGCAAGATTTATTTATTTTCCCGTATTTAGTGTCCCTCACTACTACTTCGATGAACAACATTTCACCCCAGAGTTGGGGCAGGAGGGATAAACAGAAAATGACAGTCTCTTTGGGACAGCCGTCTCTTCAACAGAAAAAACAAAATAATATCACTCCGGTTCAATAGAGAATACGATAATATCACTGTCAGTGTCTCCTTAGATAACAAATTTTAAGTCGTCAGAAATCTCAGTCCTTAGAAATAAAACGAAAAAAATTGGTACCGTCACTCCTCGCATAGCACCTCCATCAGTGGCGCAGTGGTTTCTGTGTGGAGTCTCCATGTTCTCCCCGTGTCTACGTGGGTTTCCTTCGGATCCGCCGGTTTCCTCCTACGGTCAAAAAACAAACAGTAAATTCATTGGCGACTCTAATTTACCCAGACGTGTGAATGACAGTGAATGGGTGTCTCTATATGTGGCCCCGTGAGCAACCGCTGACCGGTCCAGCGTCGGGCCCCCACCCACCTGATGACAGCTGGGATTTGCTCCACCAACCCTATGACCCTGAGAGCAGGATAAGCGGTGGATAATGGATGGATAGATGGATAAATGGAAAGCTAGAAGGCCGTTCTTAAAAGAAAAAAAAAAAACATCGAAAAACAATCAAACAAAAAAACATAAGAGAATCAGGAAAAAAAAAAACTTATGAAAAAATAGCATAAAAAAGAAAGAGTCTGGAGTTTTAAATCCCCACTCGTGTGAGAGGGTTCAATTCAACGTTTGACTGATAACGCGACTGTTTGGCGGATTGTTTTTTTTTTTAAACCAGCTGCTCGCTGTGAACACAGAGAGACCCCCCTGCTGGGCCACTTTAACAAAAACTTTACGCTTTAAGAGACAATTTCATTTCATGAACCCCGTACTGAAAACCCGGGAGACCCTGCTTTGTGGTCACGTCACGCGGTGACGTTGCTCGGAGATGAAACTTTGGAGTGACGTCTGTTTTCCGCTCGCTGTTCTTTCGATTTTTTCTTCTGTCTCTTGTCATCTTGATGATCATTTTTATTTACCGAACAATGAAATCAAGCTTCACTCATTGCTGACTTTCGAGGGCTGATTTCTTACACATTATTCAATGTTCGGCTTTGCTGATTTTCATTGAATCGTCATATATTTGTTTTTTCAAGCTGCCGTAAAGTGCTTTTACGGTCATTTCTAGAAAATTCTGGGTGATAATATCTTGGGTTTTGGGTCAATTCCTCCCAGGTTTATAGTTACCGCTTACTAATTTTTTACTTTTATTTTCGTACCTGCCTCTTTTCACAAGGCATCGTTTCGTGATGATGCTGATGATGATCGTGATCGTTGATGATGAAGACAGTGTTAATCGGCTAACCGAGACACCGATCAGAGGTGTGCATCTCATCATTGTCTCAGCGCGTTGAGCGCAGAAATCACGAACAAGTGGTTTCACCTTTTCACCGGTGGTGAGACGCAGACAGCAGCGGCGCCGAAGCATCAAATCCCCCAGCCCTCGCTTTGCCGTTCCTCCACAGAAATGTCAAATTAGACGTGCTAAATGGAGCACATCAGTTCTTGCCTTCCATTCTGCCGGGACCCCGTGCTTTTCCCCCTCGGTTCTCGTTTGGCTCCATTCGAGAATGCAGGGGGCCGAAGGGCGCGCCGGGGAAGACACGCGGGGGGGAGGGGGGTCACGTTTGTTTCCAACCTGAGCGCCCTCAGCTCCGTCACTCGGGGGGGTGAACGGCATCGGAGGGGTGAGACGGCGAGCCGGAGGGGACGGACGAGAGCCTTTGACGTCAACCTCCAGCTGCTCAGCAGCGCCGACCTCCTCCGAACCCGGCGCATTAAATATGGAGGCAAATAATATGTAAGTGGCGATGGTTGTTCCTATTAAAGTTAAAGCAGTCATGGCGACAACTGTAATCCATCATAAATGATGCAGAGCCCCCTCTTGCTCTACCACAATATCATGCATTTTAGATCTGCCAGACTTTATATAAGTAAATTATTCAAGCTATTTACGCCGTCCAAACACTGAGACCTTGGAGGAAAAACTTTGACCAAACCAGAATGAGTTGAGCCACTAATCTGCTTAGTTTTGAGCTTTATTCTGCTTGTCTTTCCGTGCAACTTTGCCGGAAACGTCGGTGAAAATTTCGGCTTTAGCTGCGAGATTAAGACAGGAGCCCAGAGGTGAGTCAGATGATGCAATTGCTTCTGCCGAACGTGCTCACGGCGCAGATGCACGCTGTTGTTTTCCCGGCGCAGACAGGGCCAAGGCGATGTCAACAGTCCCTCCTCTCACACGGATTCTACACGAAGCCGTCTTTACGGTGCTGCTTGTTTACTCTGAATTAAACATCTCCCGTGTTATGGGAGGGATTCGCTTGCTGAGTGTCTGGCAGCGTGATGACACGTTCGGCTGCCAGATCAGCTGAATAAATGTCTCGTCCGCGTCCCCACGGCTCTTTTTTGTAGAAATATGAGGAGGCATAACAGCTGTATGAGATTCCTGGCTTGAAAAATGAAATTACCTGAGACCTTTTAAGTTTAAAAACCCAGGGGAGGAAATGTAAGGAATGGCCAAAGAGACCACAAACAGACAGTGAGAGACGATGTCGCAATAAGGCAGGAAATACATGAGACATCAGCAGGAAACGACCTGGAAATCTATGAGGACTCACAAAGGGATTAACAAGAGTCAATAAGATGTGAAAAAAAAACAGAACACTAACAAAAAAAAATATTGACGTTGGAAGTCAATTGCAAATAAATGAGAAAAAAAAATCAGGAAAAAAATATTGAAATAATAATAAATAATAATAATAACAGAAATGGTATCATCTGTAAGTAAAAAAGGAGCAAAATAAAAATAAATCAATAAATCAATAGAGCTGGTAGAGCTAGTAAGAGCTTCTCAATTGTACAGCACTTTGAAGAAAAGCGCTCTATGACTGCATTTATAATAATAATAATAATAATAATAATAATAATAATAATTGTCATTATTATAATATTTGAAGCAATATTAATCAAAGTTAATTATTAATTAGTTGTTAATTATTCTCCTTATCAATTAGCATGAAAGGTTCACAAAAATACCAAATCATTTCGAAAAAAACAAACAAACGAAAAACGATTTAAATCCTGGTGGGGGAGAGGGAAACTTGAACTTCCCCTCACTTTGTTGAGAATGTGCACTGCTAATGTTTTTGTGTTAATTATAGAAAAGCAAATCAAAGAGGCAGCATGACGCCTGTGTATCACACACACACATACACACACACACACACACACACCAACACACACACACAAATTGGTAATGAAGCTCTGGGGCTTTTTGCACTTGCTTTGCTGCTTTCCTGCTCGTACAAGGAACACTCAGCTCTGGTGGCTTCACTCTGCACTTTGCAACGCTCACATGGCAAAGGAACTCGTTTCCCCTGAACTGCAGAGAGAAATGTCATGTGACTTGAGGTCCCCGTGGACGAGGCGGCACGGTATTTTGCGGGACAGCTCCCAGGTGGAAAAGCGGGTTCCAGCTGTAAAAACGTGATGCTGCTGAAAAAAAGAAAAAGAAAGAGAAAGGAACACGCTCGCTCAGCAAAACCCCTCCTGAGGTGGCGGGGAAGTGGGGGCGGGGACGGGGGTGGCGGTGGGAGGTTGTCAATAAAACAACAACAGGGCCAAGTCAGCGCTCTGCTCGCTCCGTTTGATTTGGAGGACCACAATGTTTGCGGATGATTGATGGTGGAGCTGCGCTTCATACGAGCTGCAGGGTCACAGTCTGAGCCTCCGACGGCCTCCGTCTACCCGTCGGTGTCACCCCTCCCACCTCCAACCCACCAACCCGTATATGTGGAACAAAACTGTTGCCGCGTGACATCTGTCACCCTTCAGACACAGAGCTTATAATGTGAGCTGCCGCTGCCGCCGCTACCCCTGCTGCTGCTGCTGCTGCTGCTGCTGCCGCTGCTCCACATCACGGATGCCTGAGGAAGAGGGCTGATGTTCTGCTGCAGAGTCACTGTGATGGAGGAGAAGCAGGAGGAGGAGGAGGAGCAGAGGGAGGGGCGACCATGCACATATATATCTATATGACAGCCTGCATGGTGATGCTGATAAACAGACTGACTCATTTGAAGTGAGTGCACTGCAGCACATTAGCAGAGAGAATGAAAAGCTTTGATTCACAGTACGTGCGTCCGTCTGAACATCAAAAATAACAACAAAAAATTGGAAATTAATTCGGACCATTTTCCCCAAATCCTCGAAGCTTGTATTATAAAGATGCCATAACATATTTTAGATGTCAACCTAAAATTAGCAGCAAGCAACCTGAGAATGAAAAGACAACACGACTTTCGGTTTGACGTGAAAACTCATTAAAAGTGACCAGAAATGTACATAATAAATGACCCGACTGATCAGAAGGACTCCGGCGACCGTTTTCAACTCACCTGATAAATTGACAAGAAATGACCTGAGAAGAGGAAACATCCCCGAAAAATGCCACACGGTCCGGTCGCTGCTCTTGAAGGGTAAAAAAACTGATTCAGTTTCATGGTTTCTGTCCTCTGGATTGCGTTTCCAGAATCAGGACGGAGATGGATTCCGAACTGTTACAGACGTCAGAGAAGGCATGAAAGCAAAGCTATTAGTTTGTTTCTCGTCTCTCTTTGTTAAATATATCAGGAGCTTCGTATCGTCTGTTTAACGGAGCGCCTTGGTTAAACCTTAAAGCGGAGCTTCTCTGCCTTGATTCACAATTTGAAAGAAACCAAGAGAGAATCCATCTTCAGATTCTGCCTCCGTCAGATCTCCGCAGCCTATGACCGTCTTTTCATTTCCAGGAGTTATTTATTCGTTCATGGAACAAACTTTGCCTCATCCATTTAGTGACTTCCACCATCTCCCTGAATGCCTTTTGACAGACCTCAGAGGAGGGCCGCGGACCTGCTGCCTCCCATCAGCGGTGGGCGTTGAAGCCAGGAGTGAAAGTGTTTAGTTGATTAGGTGTGGAGGCGGAAGGAGCAGAAGCGTTGGCTGAGCAGCAGCACGATGCCTGGCTGTGGGTCAGTCCACGCCACCGCAGCTGTCTAAGGTTTCTCTGATATTATGGCGACATTTTGGCGCAGTGGTTAGCGTTTCCTCGTTCAATTCCAAGTCTGTGCGTCTAGCCCAGCGACAGCTGAGACAGGCTAGGAGTGCCGGTTTAAGCGGAATAAGGGTCGGCATGGCCCAGGAGGCAGAGCGGTTGTCCTTGGAACCGCACATTGATTCTGGTTCGATTCCCGGCTCCTCTTCGTGTGTCGAGGTGTTGTTGAGCAAGACACTGAACCCCTCACAGCTCCCCTGGTGCTGCTAGACGGCAGCCGATTGCTCATGCTTGATCCATGATGGGTGAAATGCAGAGAAAGAATTTTCCCGCGAGTGATAAATACAGTATGAAAAAAATAGATAACGATTCAAGATATTTCCATAAAGAATACCTGCTTATTTGATTAATAACGGTAATGCAGGTTCAAATTTGACTATGTTTGAAATTTTAAACCGAACCTACAGTTGTAACTGGTTACAATTCAATCAGGAAAGGAAACGAACCGCAACGTGTGCAAATGTATTGAAGAAGTTTGTATTAAATGTCTCTCAAAATCAGCAGAATCCGTGCCGAAACAAGTCACTAGAAATCCAACAGCAGATAAGCTGTGCCTGACCCACGTGTTAGCAGTTTTTTATTAGGAAGGCTGCCGGCGGCTTATAAGGACACGTTGTTTCCAGACCCGGCACATGAAAAAGAAGGAATCAATGAAGGCTAAGGGTATTCATTGTTTCTACATTATTTTGAACAGCTCTGGCTGAACCACAGGCTGCCATCCTTCCAGCCCAGTCATGTGTGGACCTTTCGCCCCGGTCCAGACGGAGCTCAAGCGCAGAAGGGCCTGAAAAAAGGCGAATAGCATTCCCGAGTCTTCGGGGATGAACTCCTTCTGTGAGTCGGGGAGAACCAGCGGGAGCAGCAGTGCGTTAGAACAGCAGAACTAGGCCAAACATTTCACGCCTATCTCAGATGCGCCGTGGATAAAGCCAAGCGCCGGGCTGCGATTCCACGATTGGACACGGCGAGGAGGAAGAGGATGCAGGGGTCCGCGCTCTGTCAGTCTAGAAGAGAGAAACACTTTGTGACTGTGCACAATAAGCCGTGGCTAGCAGCCTGGTATCCTCCAGCCAGTGCGAGATGCGGCCTGGCACCGCTCAGCGCCGGCCTACTTCCAGGCTTCAGGAGGTGACGGGCTGTGTTTGTCCCCGGGGGCGTTCGGAATCGCAGCGGGAACAAGGAAGGCTGTATGTTCTGTCTTGTCTCTGAGCGGCCGTAAAGTGATGTTGAGACGCGCAGCACTGTGTTTTGGTTGAGCGCAGCATGTGTCCGTCGAGTCCTTCCTCACCCTCTCCCTCCCACTGGATCTTGTTGATGAATTGATGACAAACTGCAGAATCTGTCAATCACATCGGTACATCATGTCATTATGTCGGTTTCTTCGTGTGTCCCGACTTTTTCTCCTGAGAAGTCAAATGTGTTTACCCGCCCCCCCCCCCCCCC
>CAAKHD010004225.1:14264-32577 GCA_901007705.1 Fistularia tabacaria | reverse complement strand
TCTAAAAAAACTTCACCCAGTGATTTCAGTTTCATTATCTATCTATCTATCTATCTATCTATCTATCTATCTATCTATCTATCTATCTATCTATCTATCTATCTGTCTGTCTGTCTGTCTGTCTGTCTGTCTGTCTGTCTGTCCGTCCGTCCGTCCGTCCGTCCATCTATCTATCTATCTATCTATCTATCTATCTATCTATCTATCTATCTATCTATCTATCTGTCTGTCTGTCTGTCTGTCTGTCTGTCTATCTATCTATCTATCTATCTATCTATCTATCTATCTATCTATCTATCTATCTATCTATCTATCTATCTATCTATCTATCTATCTATCTATCTATCTATCTATCTATCTATCTATCTATCTATCTATCTATCTATCTGTCTGTCTGTCTGTCTGTCTGTCTGTCTGTCTGTCCGTCCGTCCGTCCGTCCGTCCGTCCATCTATCTATCTATCTATCTATCTATCTATCTATCTATCTATCTATCTATCTATCTATCTATCTATCTGTCTGTCTGTCTGTCTGTCTATCTGTCTATCTATCTATCTATCTATCTATCCATCTATCTATCTATCTGTCTGTCTGTCTGTCTGTCTGTCTGTCTGTCTGTCCGTCCGTCCGTCCGTCCGTCTATCTATCTATCTATCTATCTATCTATCTATCTATCTATCTATCTATCTATCTATCTATCTGTCTGTCTGTCTGTCTGTCTATCTGTCTATCTATCTATCTATCTATCTATCCATCTATCCATCTATCCATCTATCATCTATCTATCTGTCTGTCTATCTATCTATCTATCTATCTATCTATCTGTCTGTCTGTCTGTCTGTCCGTCCGTCCATCCATCCATCCATCCATCTATCTATCTATCTATCTATCTATCTGTCTATCTGTCTGTCTCTCTGTCTCTCTGTCTGTCTGTCTGTCTGTCTGTCTGTCTGTCTGTCCGTCCGTCCGTCCCTCCCTCCCTCCATCCATCCATCCATCCATCCATCCATCAATCCATCCATCCATCTATCTATCTATCTATCTATCTATCTATCTATCTATCTATCTATCTATCTATCTATCTATCTATCTATCTGTCTGTCTGTCTGTCTGTCTATCTGTCTATCTATCTATCTATCTATCCATCTATCCATCTATCCATCTATCATCTATCTATCTGTCTGTCTATCTATCTATCTATCTATCTATCTATCTATCTGTCTGTCTGTCTGTCTGTCTGTCCGTCCATCCATCTATCTATCTATCTATCTATCTATCTATCTATCTATCTATCTATCTATCTATCTATCTATCTA
This sequence comes from Fistularia tabacaria, assembly GCA_901007705.1. Classification (NCBI taxonomy): domain Eukaryota; kingdom Metazoa; phylum Chordata; class Actinopteri; order Syngnathiformes; family Fistulariidae; genus Fistularia; species Fistularia tabacaria. The sequence continues at coordinate 31,262 of CAAKHD010004225.1, read as the reverse complement.
TCTATCTGCCTGCCTGTCTGTCTGTCTGTCTGTCTATCTATCTATCTATCTATCTATCTATCTATCTATCTATCTATCTATCTATCTATCCATCCAACCAATCCATCTATCGATTGATCTATCCATCTATCTATCCATCTGTCCATTTATTATTATTCATTCATCTTCAGAGGACGACGAGCACAGCCGAGACAGCATGAGAGATAGACATATCCCATCCCATATTTTCAATAATTTGAAACAGTCCAAACAAGAGATACACTTTCCAATAAAAAAAGCCTCAGACAGGGATGATCAACCAGCTCGCAGCCCAGATCTGCAATAACCCGCATCGATTTGTTGATGCACCTTTTGTTGTTGTCAATCCTCTTTGGTGATTCCATTTTGCCACACTTGGCACTCGGCGATGGTGGAAAATACGATCTTCATTCAGGGTAACTCTTCACGGAGCTAAATCTGCTTGCAGATGTAAGTTGATAGCTTGGAGTGGGTCCAAGGTCATTGCAACGGGTGCGGATGATGAAAATGTCCAAGGGGACTATCTGTTGCCAACTGTTCATAAAAACCAGGAAGGACATCATTCCGGCACCATCCTCTCCAGCTGAACAACTCGATTTTTGGCACGAAATCAGAGAGTGTAAAATAAATTGAAAAGATTCGCACTTCTTTTTAATGTGGCCCTTTAGCATCTGGAGTAAAGACGGTAAGCCGCTGCTGGGTGGCTGTGACGAGGATTCGATAGCGTTGCTTGCTTCTCTCGCAGATATATTTATTTTTTGCTGCAATTTGGAAAGGACTATTTTCAATTCATCACAAATCTTTTTTTTACCAGTTGGCCGGTCAGTCTCTCCCTCCTCCATATCCGTTATTGTCAACCAGAGATACACTCAGGGATTTTGCCAACACCCGGTGCTATTTTGTTAAAGGGCCTTTTAGCTTCTCATTGGTTTTGTGAATCATCCAGCTCTGTTTTACCTCTTGACACCGTCTCCAGCCTCTGTTCTACGTCTTTGTCCACCGGTAGCCTCTGCTCTCACATTCTGGAGAACACCTCTCGGAGTGGTGGTGCTGCCCTTTGATACCGTGCCCTCCAAGTATGGATCCTTTTTTTTGTTCACTCTTAACATCTCGGGTCTTGGCCTCATTTTTCGCAGCTGCGGGTGGCAGCTGCTCGGCCACGGTGAACACTTTCATGTCTTCGTAACTCCGTCCTTCCGCTTTGCCCAGATATTCTCCTGCTCTTTCTGTGGGGAGAGTAAGTCTCAGAGATGGCGTGGCTGCACCTTGATTCTTTTCGAAAGAGCCTTTTAATTTTCTGTATTATCCAGCTCTGTTGCGTCTCCCTTCACCGTAGGCGGCAGCCTGATGGTCCCGCCGACTGTCTGATCGCCCTCTTCCCCTCACTGTGCACATTCATCATCATTTTCTCCCGCTCCAGGGAGAAAGTCTTCAGGTGTCTGTCGCTGGCCTGTGATCCTTCACTGAAGGACAGTTTTTTCTCAATTCCTCGTCCTCCCCGTTCAATTCTAGGCCCTGATTTTGTGCTGTTTGTTCACAAGTGGTTATTGTGTTGCTTTTTTCAAAGGATACCACACTGAGAGTTGGCCCTGAAAGCAAAGCAGTGATAGACAGAGGTGCCGGAGTTGGTGCAGTTTGTCAGATGGCTCTTTGGCATGAAAGAATCTTGCGTCTGGGAGGGGTATGGATGCAGCGGCTGCTTTTCCAGATCCACGGATCTACAAGGATTAGCCTCATCTTCCAAGGCGACGTGCTTTCTCCCAAGTTACTTTGAATTAGCTGGGGATGTGAGCGCGGCGGGGGGCGTCCGCAGATTTAACCGGCTCCGGTGTAAAACCAGACTGAGTCCAACGTAATGCCTGTCAGGCGGGAGACGGGTCTCGATCTGCGTCGTGATCCGGAGCGCCTGGCAGAGCATATAGCGAAGCCCAGAGGTCTGGATCTCTCTATCGGTCCGGTTCTTTCGCTGCATTACGTGGCCCACCAGAATCATTCGTTCCAGTTCGAGATCCCTATATGGGACACCGGGGTCCCTTCAGGCTGGTGGAGCCGCAGCCTGGTTATTTAAAATCAAATAGATCCCTTTGAGGCGACGGCAGGGGTTCTTTAACATCTTATTAAAGTCTGAGAGGCTCATCTGAGGTGTCTCATTTTCTCCAAATGGTCTTTGAAGCTAAATAAGGCATTGGAGGTCACGCGGTCGAAATGCCCTTATCTCTCTTGCAAGGTACTCCCAAATAAACCAGCGTTCAATCATTTTATTGTCGATAACAGATAGAAACTATTCCACGTCTACTAATGACCCGTAATGCTGCCACTCAGAAGTCAGATTTTTATTTTAATGTCGTTTCTTGTTGTACTTGGTTCATGTTAGCCCAGTTTCACCCCAAAATGTATCACTGTTACTTCTGACGCCTCATACATAGTTCCGGTAAACTGACATGTCAATTAGAGCGACTCCAACTGGCAGTATCCTCGGGCGTTGATGATTGACTTTTTACAGTTTGTTGTTCTGTAGTTGGAGGATATGTCAACTTTCGCGGCTGGGATGCAGTCAAACAAGACACTCGTGTGATGATGGGAAGGACGGGCTGGTTATGGCTGTCTATAAAATAAACTGGAAGGAAAACAGAATATTTTATTGACAACTCTGATGGTCCGCTAGTGCATCTCCTCTGCCCCGCAGACCTCCGTGTTTGTCTGTGAGTAAACTGGAAATCCACTCATTCCTACGGGAACCTCTGTGATCTACAGTCTGTTTGTAAAGATGTTGCCTCGGTCAGTTAAAACAGATTAACTTTCGGCTCAGATTTGCAATTGCTCTCGCAAAAACAAATTAGCTAACAGGCTCTTCCGTTCACTTTCGGTTTCTAGACTTAAAAGTCGGGTCATATTTCATAGAGGGGCTGAAAAACATACTGAAGCAGCCCCTGGCCTATTGCTCCAGGTGGGATTCCCATCCATAAAGAAATGATTTTTTCCCCACATTTAACTCCATAGAGTGTGTGCAGACCAGGCATGAGTACAAAGCATCTCTGACTTCTGTCGTATGGAGAGATTGTCTCACCGCGCGGCATTTTTCCAAGAGTGGGCCGGTCCAGGCCGTGTTTGGAAAGACACACTCAGGCCATCGTTTCTTCTGGAAGTCTTTGTGGAAAGCGATAGCGGGCTGGTCTCGCCGTTTCTAAACACCCTGTGAAAATGTCATTGTGGTTTGTCAGCCTTACCTGCAGATTTAACTTTCAGAGTTGGATCCCAGCGTTCGCTTTCTGGCCGAAGCGGAGAGGAGGAAAAATGGGGGGAGGGGAGGGTCAGGAAGGCAGCTTCTCACTTTGAATAGACACTCAGTGATCGTTCCAAAGGCAAACCTGAAATCGCAGCACCGACACCTGCCTTAAAACCAGTTTTGTGGGGATTTTGATTGGTATGATTGTGCAGCAGGAAGAGAAGTAGCTGAACTGAGGGTCAAAATGCATGAGGTTTGCCATTCACGCCGCACATCCATTCAACAAACCCGTTGAAAGATGGACTATCAAAAGCTTTGGTAGGATCTCAGCTACATTAACATGCTGAATATCGATTAGCGTCAAAAAGCAGCACATATACTCAGAAATCTTCAGGTGTAATACTTTTGTATTTCAAGGCTCGTATTTCAAGATATTAAAGAGTGTGGGTTATTCAGTGCAAAGATTAGGTTATGGGTCTTGATGGAGGTCGGTGTACTCCAAGAGCATTGAATTGCTTTGTATTTGTAAAGATATTAATCAAAATGCCAAGTATTGCCCTTTGTCACCATGCCAATTAATCCTTTTTTTGAATTCCTGGATACAGATCAGGATTGCTCTCAGAAGGTAAAGAGTTCTGCCAGGGGTCCTTTGAGACAAAAGAATTAAATCCAAAATATCTTGTATAATTCTGGTGATTGAGACTCTCACTCTTTTTAGTGATTAAACCTATTCCCGAAAAGAAAGCCCATGAATTTATTCTTGAAAAATAACGTTATTTTGCAAGAGTACTCGCATTGTATCAGCCTCAGCTCAAAGTCTTCTCGACTTTGTGCACGCATTCTCAAAAGTATGTAATTGCATTATCTGAACTAAAAGGTGCCGGACACAGTTTCAGTGGTGTAATTCCTGAATCTGCTTTACTACTTTTTTTTTTCTCCCAGCCCTGAAAGCAGCGCAGTGTTTAGTTGAGCTCATAGCTGGAGAGAAATCGGTCAAGTCATGGAGACCAAATACAAAATGGGTTTAACATGTAATTCTGACTGGCATCGAATGGCTCTTAAAAAGGAAGGCTTAAATCGCTGTGTCATGTCGGAGAGGTTCTTATCACGGCTGTAAATGTCTGGGCCTGTAGGAGCTCCAGTTTGAGCGGCTGACTCGGGAGCTGGAGGAAGAGCGGCAGATCGTGGCGAGCCAGCTGGAGAGGTGCATGCTGGGGGCCGAGTCACCGGTGGTGGACAGCAGCAGGTAGATCTGCTGAAAAAATGTTTTCTATGTTTGTATTCTTCCTGCTTTGGATGGCAAATGATTCTCCCGCGGAAAAAGAAAGACGCGCAGAGGGCCTGGCCTTATCAAAAATTCAGCAACAGGTTGCCGAGGACATTACATTTTTAATCCTGATTATTGGTTTCATCAACAATCAGGTAATGCTTCGTGGAACAACAGGGTTTTTTTTTGTGTAAACAGCTGTGTAAACTTGTGTTTTTAATGAAACAGGATGTTAAGGAACATTGAAAAGATGAAGATGAGCTTCATGGATTGACACTTTCAGGCCGAACAGATGAAACCCGCAAGTTCACACGTGAACTGGAAAACACAGGAAAAACTGATTTTTAATGATAATGTCTTGAATAATCATGGAAATGAAGGAGGATCAAACTCAAAAAGTCCTGAAAAGTAGTGTAAAAACATGTATTTGTCGAAGCTTTTTTTAAATACCTCATATATTTAGTTTTCAAGAATTTAGCGGGACAGATATTTTTCAGGAATTAAGGCTGAAATACTGCCGGATGGTGACACTTGTGTCTCCACTTCCATCCTCCTGTCCCGGTGAGATACCATGTGACTTGAGTCAGCCAATAGGAGGCCTTTATTACTCGCCCTTTGTGCTCAGGCTGAATGTGAAGAAAGCAGTGACTGACTGACTGACTGAATTCTCTGTTCTGTCTCCTCCTGTGCTGAAGCTCCTCCGAGAAGTCGTTTGCATGGAGATCTGCAGGTATTTGGTCTTTTAACGTACTTTTCGGGGGGAGAAAAAAAAAACGCAACATAAAAGGCACTAGTTTTCTGAAAGACTAACAGTTTCTGAACCATTTCATTGTTTAATCAAGTGTTTGTTTTCAAGAAAACCTGCGATTCTCTGTGTGGAGTTTTAAAACGTTGGCAGCAATAGTTTATTTTTCTCCTACTGATCAATCGATATTCATTTCAGCACTAAATAAAAAGACAATTTTTACAGCGTAGAATGCTTTTATCCTTTGAAACTATCGTCACGCATCAATGGCCTCTCAGGCAAAGCAAAACTGTGTTTTTGCTGTCAAGATCCGGGATTTAAATTCAGCCCATTAACTTCTCTGGCCCAGATCGCTCTCCTCCGTCAGCCGCTCCATCCATCACTCGGGGGCTTTGCCATGAAACTAAAGTTCTGAGACAAATTGAAGGCCCTGCCTGTAAAGATGATCCTCCCAACTTTAATAGGCCGTGTTACCAGGCAGCCATCGATTAGAACGTCAACGCAAAATGAATCTCTTCCTCTCCGGTGGTTCGCACAGTAGAAAACATTCTTCGGTCACAGCTTCATTCATTACTTTTTCTCCATTAATGTTCAAAATCTGGACAATATCCAGGTTTTCTTAAGAAAAATATCCTCCTCCTTCCATCCGTCACGTCTTCCTTCTCTCCCAAACTCCTGCCATGCCAACCTTTCGTACTTTATTTCTCTATCTCATGCCCCCTCCCTCTATTCTTTTGCTTTTTCTCATCTCCCCTAGTAATTTCCCTTCTTACATCCTCCCCTTCTGTTCATTTCCTCCATCATCCATCCTGCCTTGGTTTCTTGTCTCCTTTCATTCTCTTCTACCTACCTACCATCTGTCCTCCCATCCAACCACCAGTATATCCCTGCCATTGATATTATTAAATCAGCAAATTAGAAATAATTGATTACCCAAATACTCCCAAAAAGTTTTAACAACTCTCAGTGTAACATTACAGCTTTATTTTCTCCTCGTTTCGTTTTAAATATAGATATAAGAATGATAAATATTACATGGCTAACCTTTAAAATATTGATAGTAAATGTCCTCATGCAGCCCAGAGTGTTAGGGGGAAATTGCATCACTTTTCAAGTTGTTGAAAACCTCTAGACTTGTATGTTTTAACTCCTTGCCCGCTGCTTTGGCAGGAGAGTCGCAGGGCGGAGCCATGGAGGCCTCTGGGTGCCCCGGACGCCACCTGGAGGCGGAGGACGGACTCTACCTGCCTGAACCGGACCGGGCCTCCCTGCATGACAGTGAGGGTCTGTTAAAACTACACAGCACACGGCGGGGAGATGAAATCAGACGTAGGAAAAGTTGCCAAAAGCAGAACCGGGCAGGGGTTCGAACTCGAGTTCGAGCCATAAAAGCGAGGTGGAAATAACTCGATGTATTTACGTATGTATGTACTCATACATGGCAAGAGACTTCCGGAAAAGCCGCAGGATCTGAACCTTCAGCAAGTCAAATATCCCACCCATAAATTCTGCCCTACAATCCGCTGCCAAGATGAATCTTTATCTTGAGCCGTCACATCGGGGAAGTCTCAAGCCGCCACATCTGGCTGCCCCACACAACATCCTCGGACAGCCGCCGTCGGACGATAAGGTACCTTCACTGGAGCACTTGATATTTCGCTCAATCAAATCCCCACAAAAGATGGCCGAACGCGGACGGTGACATTAAGCGATGAAAGGGCTCTCGGTTTTTATCTTTTGGGATTGGTCTTTGAAAAGACGGATGCGGCTTTCACCTTGCAGTCGGATATTTGCATCACGCATCCCAAAAGAAACAAAAAGAAGCCAGATCCTCAGGCAAGACAAATCAACATCCCTCGTAACATTTACATTCGGCAATATTAATAAACATCAAACTCCCGAACATGTTTGAAATGTTAAATGTGAATTTCCCTTTGGTTCCCCGTTGGTCCGCTTTGTGTTCCATACCGTTGAAGGTGTTTGAATATAAAAATATCCCCAGCATTCGTCCTCCTCCTTATCCCAACAGAAAGTAGGCCAGCTTTATTGAAGCCATAAAGTACATGCAGATTGTTCCAGGAACAGCATAAAGCCTTAATGCAGATATCCATGGGTGTATATTTATATTCATAATGCTTCTAACAAGTTGAAAGCTGAACGAGATAATATGCAAATCGCCAGGCGGCGGTGACTGATGTGATAGCGGCCGCGCTGATCGGCGAAATCGCATCTCTGGCTGTTCTTACGCCCGACGAGAGGTGCCGAGGAGTGACAGTGAATTCACCCTCACCCTCTTATCTCCGTTTCCCCTCAGGCTCCGGGGGTCTCTCCGCTCAGATGACCTCATATTCCGACAGCGGATACCAGGACAGCAGTGTTAGTTACTACAGCAACCAGAATGCGGTGCGCTCCGAGCCACGCGCTTCCATTTCAAGGAGCCCAAGAGCCGAGGGTCAAGCCTCGGGCCAGGTGGGACCGAAAGCCCTTTGAATTTTCAGTTTCTGTCTTCTTTTTAATAGGGACGCTGGAGTGAAGCTTCAGTTGGACTCAGGAATGACCGAGTGGTCAAAGTCGCTGTTACAGAAAGAGACCTTTTGGAGCCTTTCTTCAAGAGCTCAGGCATTGGTTTTAAACTAAGTCGCTCTTGTGAACCTGGAAAAAAAACTTATTCTCGGAAGAAATGTCATCAAATATGTCAGCGATCTTAACTTGCGCTCACGGATGGGTGGACAAATCTCAAATTTTCTTTGATTCACTGGTGACACCCGACAGCTCAAGACTTCATGCATGTGTAATTGCATGTCATGCAAAAATGACGTTGAGTGACATAATGAATGAGGTAAATGCTTCAAACACTATTGTAAAGTATCAGTTGTGGAAATAGTTAGATGGTGCTGCTCACAGACTGTGGATCATTTATTTGGCCTGGAGTCAAATATAACTGCTCTGCCTCTGACAATATTACACTCAAACATCATCGAATTTGAGAACGGCCGAGAGAATTTCTTTAAATTTGGCACAACTTGAACTTAAAGGTGAGCTATAGAGAAAAAAAAAAAAAGAAAAAGCTGGCAATAAAACAACTTAGTTGGTTGTGGTGCTTAAAATGTCTATAAAAAGCTTAAGCGGCCCAAGGATTCTGGAATAAAACCTCTTATTTTTCTTACTTTTGTTAATGTGGCAACCAGATTTGTCTGAGAGGATAAAGTGGTGACGACACGGCCGTTTGAATCGCTGTCCGCAGACACAGTCCGCCACTTCATTAAATAACACTTCAGCCTTGAACAATAGATGTGCAGCCAGCGGGAGAGAAGAGTCCTCGCACGTCGTGTGATATAAACAAAACCTTGGGCGGCCGCGTTCCAGTTCCCACAATGCACTGCTCTGTTTCAAAGTGATGGCACTTCAAGTATTCGATTATTTTTTTTTTTTTAATTTCTGCGAATAATAATAATCTCTATCCACGAAGCGATGACAGCCAGCGGGGTTTCCATTATTACCTTCATGAATAATGAGGAATATCAGTTAAACCCTTCAAATCAAATGCAGTCTTACCTTAAAAGTGTTCGGGCTTGATCGGCTGCCTTTATTGTGGCTAATAATTATACTCTCTTTGCGTGACAGTAGAAGCTGGAATGACAGATAATGGCGAGCCCATTAGAATTTGCTTCTGATTTATTCCAAGCCCGGCAGCCTGACTGGATGGGCTTACATGTCTCGGCTCTTAATTTCCCTTTGAGGCTTCGGAGGCTCCGATGGATTAAGGCGGTGCAGATCGGCATCCAGTCGACTGAGTCCGTAATTGAAGGGCATTTTACATTTTGTAATAAGCAGCAGAAGGAAATGCTTATCACCGTAAACGTAAAATTTTCCGTCAAAGCAGCCCTGAAACATTTATTTACCACATCCAAGGTTTTGACTCCAAAAAATTTCGGAAGTTTATTCAGTACTTTCATGGACAAATGAAGGGATAATTATCCCCTTCCTCCGGCGTGATAAAGCATCCTGCCTCCGAGTGTTTCATCACTTCTAATATGCAAAATCTTTGCAAACGGGAGCAAAGTACTGAAGTCCATTTGCCAGGAATATTCTCCTAAAACAGATCATGATTAATTGTAAACAGTAAAACAGATATTTGATTTTTTTTTCTGGACTCAGCTCTCGGTGCCGCAGTCTGGCATTGTTGAATTTCATGTTATGTTAATTCTGGGGACACCCAAATAATTCCTCTCTTGACAGCTTGTTTTCCAAAGGAGGAAGAAGAACCTGTATTAATTATCTGTGAAAACATTTAAAAGTTTTTGAGGGTTATAGTTATCTCCGCTGGTGATGAATTGAGAACGGACGGGAAGAAAAGGTGCGTTCGCATTCATTGGCTCAAAAATAACAAAAACGTTATTGCCTAACCGCAGCGCATGGAGAAGATGGGTGGGCGTAGCTTAGACCAGAATCACACCTGGACTTTTATGGCAAAGCAGCATTTAAGCTTCCTCATTGGAAACCGATGACGATAAAACATCCTTCACCGATGCTTTGGTAACAGCCAGGTTGAACATCAACTTACGGCAACATGGAGCCTTCACACCGGAGCTCACCCATCCAAGTCACCTGACAGTGCAGCCATGATGGGCTTTTAAGCACAGATGATGGCATGTTATCCAAAGTATCTCACGCGTTCCTTAGTAATAACCTGGCTGCTTCAATAATATCTTTTTAATTATTCGTTCTGCCGTCCCTCCGCTGTCACTCACATCGTCCTTGTCTGACCCCAAGGCGATACTCACATGTTCTGTGGTCTGTTTCGCTCTCCGGTTGTATCAGGATACTTTTATAGATTCTCGGGGTTACGCTAAAAAATGCTGAGCTACATTAGCGACGGGGAGAAGCCCGGACAAGAATTGCATCTCTGTTACCGAAGAATAATTTTGGAAAATGTCAACCTCGCGTACACCCTTGACACCGCGGGATGTACAGCGAGTGTAAACGAGTTTCCATGAGAGAGTCAGTTTGTACTGACTTTCACAGTGGAGTTACACTCGGGGTTTATATCGTTTTTTTTGTGTGAGTTCCCGAAGTATGAAGGTCAAATTCTGAGTGTCTTGTCTCTCTCACGCCCAGGCGTCTGGCCGTGTGCTGCGGAGGATGGCCTCCCTCCCCTCCAGAAGCCAGTCTCCTGGCTGCGGCACCGCCGGAACCATCTCGCCTTCCCGCATCTCCTTACGAACGTCCCAGGGCAGCACCTACGACTCTCCCATCCTGTCCGAGCCCAAACCCCTGGCCGCTGTCTTCCCGGGCACCACCATGCCGCCCTCTTGCCCGTCGCCGTCCTCTCCGACGGAGGGCACGCAGACGCTGGGCGGCGGCGGTGGACGAGCAGGGGCGGGCGGTCGGCAGGGCTCCACCCTCTCACTGATCGAGGGTAGGGGTTTGACGGGGTCCCCCCTGCGCTCAGGGATGACAGCGGTGCCGCAGCACTACGGCTCAACGCTGCCAAGACAGAGCCAGCCGCTGGCCTACGGAGCAGACCCGTACGGGCTGTACCAGAGGAGCGCCCTGCCTCGCCCGGACAGCCTCATAGGTGGGTCCGGCATCCAGTAATGTGGAGCTTAACAAGCTCAGCTGTGTTCTGCGGTCCATCACAAAGTCAGTATAACATGTTTTTTAACAGGTTTATGTAAATCTTACCAATGATCACTAGGGAAATTGTGTCTGCGCCGTGATTGCTGATGAGGACGGAGGCAAAGCTGCAATTACGACCAGAATAATCTGCTATGATGCAGCATAGGATGTAATATATCAGATTTTCAACCAATTATGTTCAACATGCATTTATAATAAAGTACAATTTATCAACATAAAAAATGCAACCTTTATATATTTAAATTATATGTAGCTTTTGATAGCAGTACAATTCTTGAACATACCCCCACTGTTATTATATGATTCTATATGGAATGCATACTTGATCTTTTCCTTCTGAACATAAAATGACTGCCATAGCACATTTTTATTATATTTGCAAGAATTGATATATGATTCATTATATCCTGTAATGAACATTGATGTAATTACAAAAGACATTTTGTCAAAACATGAAATAGGTTTCTGGCCAGCTCTTTAGCAATATTGACTTTAAATTATGCAAATATTATTCCAAACACACTGGTTATGCATCCACCAAGATCCAGAAGGGGATGCTTGTGCATAAAGATCTATAAACAATAAAACACACACACCATTTTATTTGCAGCTTTTTTTTTGTTTGTTTTTTTCAAATTTTGCATGGAGTTTGGATCCACAAAACTGCATTTCAACAGAAAGGTGCCGTCTTCATCTTTGTCTCCATGTCCAGGCTTACATTATTTGTTCAATAAAAAAAGAATAAGACTTTGTAACTGGAAAACATTTAAAAAACCTTTGAGGGAAGCACTTTTGGATTTTTGTAACAAAGACCGCACGTAAAAGTAACCCGTCCTTGCAAATAAACAAAGCCACGCTTCAGAGCGCCGACCATGTTCTCTCGGCCGATTTAATAATCTTTTTTCTGACGCGAGAAAGTTCACTGTGCAGCAATGAGTAAAAGTTGTCGCACACGACACGCAGGGAGCAAGGACTCCAGAGAGCCTCCCTGAGAATCATCAAGGAAAGCTGCATGTTGAACAAAATAACTTTCAGGCAAACTGCAAGCTTGGCAGGAGATTGTATCTTGTATCCGGGCTTAGGCAGCTCATTTCATGGAGTTTGTAGTCAAATCATCTCACAGCACCGGCAGTTAATGCTGCTGCCTTTGAAATCAAATGTATTTGATGCATGCCAGAAATAAAACATAAGAGGATTTTGCTTGTAGCAGGTAAATACTACTCCGGGACAATTGACGTGAACATGGCGGTAAATTTCTCCCCGCTCAATGACTTTTGCATGTGCTGTTTAGCAAATTGATCGCAAAAGGAGTAAATAACATTAGTATTTACACGACTCATTTAGAATCGAAATTCTTTAAGACTTTAAATGCATTAGTATTGAATCTAGCCGTAAATTAGCTAACAGACTCCCTATCATTTGTTGCAATGTAGGTTTTTCTTTCTGCCTTTCACTGGACTTATATTGTTGTTTACTATGTGAATGTGCTGTCACTATGTGAATACTAATACTTAACCATAATTGTGAATGTAGTTTATTTTTAAGGGCCATCTTGATGCTTTTTGGAGAATAAATGTATCTTTTTTTTCTTTTTTGTTTTTTCTCTGTCGATTTTTGCAGTTGGTTACCTCCCTTATTTCTTGTTGAGTCAAAGGTTTTTTGTTGCCGATTTTTAGCCAATATCTGGATCACATTGAAAGTGCTGTCTGGCTGATTTAAAGGAAATATTTCTGGGTTATTTATTGGCGTCTTCTTACTGCTCTCTTAGTTTTTTCTTATTATTCTGTGGAGTTTGCTTTTCCTGATTTTTAGTCGCCATGTTGCAGATTCTGACAATGCAGCCTCAGGGGGGCACAAAGTAGTGTCCCTCTGAGCCGTATCCAAGCCTGAATAAATTCAAAGGCTTTCGTCAGGAAGTAAAACTTGTGCCAAAACCAAATATGCAAATCGAATTATGAATCTCAAACTGGATCGGTCGAGGCACGAGTTAACAACAATCGCCATGGGTGCCAATAACATACAGGGTATGGGACTGAGTAGGGAGTTTAGATATTGAGACGATGACAAGAACAGCTAGAGTTGGTTGACATGATGCAGAGAAGAAAGGTTGATATACTGTGTGTCCAGGAGACGATGTGGAAAGGTAGCAAATAAAGAACCGTAGGAGCACGTTTTAAGTTGTACGATCACGGTCATCATGACACTGACAGGAAGAGAAATGGAGTGGGAGTTATCTTGAAAGAGGAGTTTGTTAGGAATATTCTGGAGGTGAAAAGAATGTCGGATACTTACTTATGAGTCTGAAACTGGAAACCGAGGGTGTGATGCTCAATGTTGTTAGTGGCTATGACCCACAGATGCGGTATGAGGAGAAGGAGAATTTCTGGAGTGACTTAGATGAAGTGATACAAAATTTCCCCAGAGGTGAGAGAGCTGTAATTGGTGCAGACTCCAATGGACATGTTGGTGCAGGCAATAGAGGTGATGAGGAAGTGATTGGCAGGTTTGGTGTCCAAGATTGTAACACAGAGGGACAGATGGTGGCAGACTTTGCAAAAAGGATGGAACTGTCTATGGTAAATACTTTTTAGAACATAGAGTAACTGACAAGAGTGGAGGTATGAGCACGCTGGCAAAAAATCATCTTGTATAGACGATGTAACCTGAAAGAGATCGGTGACTAAAAAGTAGTTGTAGGTGAGTGTAGCCAGACAGCATAGGATGGTGGTTTGTCGGATGAATCTGGTGACAAGTGAGGTAAAGAGGACAAAGGCAGAGCAGCGAGGAGCGTTGTTGAGAAAAGCTCTGGGTGGTCGGGGTGAGCTTCCAGATGACTGGAGAACTACAGCTAATGTGATCAAGGAGACAGACAGGTAGGAGAGTACTTGCTGCGTCGTCTGGAAGGAAAGTAGATAAGGAGACCTGGTGGTGGAATGAGGAAGTGCAGGAGTACATACAGAGAAAGAGGTGAGCAAAGAAGAGAGCACACAGGAGTACAGGGAGATGCAGCACAAGGTAAAAGTAGCGGTGGCAAAGGCCAAACAAAGGGCGAGTGATGACATGTATGCTAGGTTGGACAGTAAGGAGGGAGAGAATGATTTATGCAGGCTGGCAAAACAGAGAGATAGAGATGGGAAGGATGGACAGCAGGTTCAGGGGGTCAAGAATATAGAAGGAAATCTATTGACCGATGCTAGAAGAGTGATGGGAATCTGGAAAGAGTACTTTGAGGAGCTGATGAATGAGGAGAATGAAAAGAGAGTGAAGAGTAGAAGAGTTGACTATTGTAGACCACAAAGTAGCAGAGATTAGTGAAGTGAAGTGAGGAGGGCATTGAAGAGGATAAAGAGAGGAAAGGCAGTTGGCTCTGATGATATACCTGTGGAGGTATGGAAGTGTCAAGGAGAGGCAGTGGTAGAGTTTCTGGTAAGATTATTCAACAGGACGGTAGAGTGTGAGAAGATGCCTGAGGTATGGAGAAGAATTGTATCGCTGCCCATTTTTAAGAATAAGGGGGATGTGCATAATTGCACCAACTATAGAGGGATAAAGTGGGTGAGCCAAACAATGAAATTATGGCCAAGAGTAGTGGAAACTAGACTGAAAGCAGAAGTCAGCATTTGTGAGCAGCAATATTGTTTCATGCCTGGAAAGAGTACTATGGAGGCAGTATTTGCTTTATGAATGCTGGTAGAGAAGAACAGAGAAGATCAGAGGGAGCTGCATTGTGCCTTTATAGACCTAGAAAATGCATACAATAGGGTGCCAAGAGATGAACTGTGGTGTTGTATGAAGAAGTCTGGAGTGGCAGGGAAAGTATGTTAGACTGGTGCAGGACATGTATGCTAGCTGTGAGACAGTGGTGAGGTGTGCTGTAAGGGTGAGAGAAGTTCAAGATGGAGGTGAGACTACATCAGGGATCAGCTCTGAGCCCCTTGTCTGCAATGGTGATGGACAGGCTGACAGATAAGGTTGAACAAGAATTTCCATGGACAATGATATCTGCAGATGACATTGTGATCTGTAGTGAGAGCAGGGAACAGGTGGAGGGGAATCTAGAGAGGTGGCGGTATGCTCTGGAAAGGAGAGGAATGAAGGATGGTAGCAACAAGACAGAATATATGTGTGTGAATGAGAAGGACCCAAGAAGAATGATGACTATGGGGGGTGGAGATATCGAAGGTGGAGGATTTTAAGTACTTAGGGTCAACAGTCTAGAGTGATGGGGAGTGTAGAAAAGAGGTGAAGAATTCGATTCAAGCAGTTTGGAACGGCTGGGGAAAGTGTTAGGGATACTGTGCAATAGAAGAATATCATCCAGAATGAAAGGTAAGGAGTACAGATGAGAGACAGTTGTGAGACCACCGTTGCTGAAGAAAAGACAGGAAGCAGAGCTGAAGGCAGCAGAGATGAAAATGTTGTGGTTCTCTGTGGGAGTGACGAGAATGGTGAGAGAAGAAGATACAGAGAATTGGGTTAGAGGAGGTTGATTCGCTCTGGCGACCCCTGAAGGGAAAAGCAAAAAGGAAGAGAAGAAGTTGCCAATTCTGACATAACTTTTTTTAATTATATGGGGATTCATTGTTAATTTTTGGGGGGGCAGAGGTGGTTGTTTGCTTATTTCAAAACGTCACCAATAACCAATTTAATCTTGTTGTTTTAACTGTGGTAGTGAAAAAAAAGTTCAAAATATTGAAAAATTGTGTAATACCAAAAATTTTTAGTAAGATAATGATTGACATCCGGATGACACAAAATTCTATATTACACTTGCAATATTTTAAAAAAAGGAATGTCATTGTAAAATTTTATTTACAATTAACTGATATAAACATCCGAGAGAAAAGGGCCCTTACTTTCCCTCAGTCTCACTCACTGTTAAGTTTCAAGGTCCTCATACAAAGTAAGTTCGTTGCACTTCACCTTGACGAGCACAATGATTTAATTATGATGCGAACTTGACTGACGTCCCTGGAGACCCGCCTTCTGACTTTGAGACTCTCTGATTGGTTCAGACAGCTGAGGGAATCTGAGGAACAGGAAAAGGGATTATTTCTGTGCAGCAGCCTGGATTACCGACGCCTGTGAGCAAAATTCAGACAGAAAGTGTTCTTGCAGTAAAGCATTGTGAAAACACTGATAACTGTCACAACATCTGCTAACACAAATAAGTTTAAATTCAATCACTCCTTGTGAGTTTCTTCTATATTTTCACAAATGCATTGTTAAAGTAAATTTTTGAAAATCATGTTTTTTTCTGGCAATTTGCTATTTTCAAAGACTTTCTGATTGTCTGATTGATTAATGGTTTATTTTTCATATTGATGTTTACCTTTTTTCTTGTTTTTTTCTGTTGGAAAAAAACAACCAAACATTTAAAATAGCCAAGATCATTGCTTGACATTGATCCGTATTTGGATATTAACAGAAAAACTAACACGTGGCTCCGTTTTCAATATCACTGTTAGACGATATCCCTTCTCCTGTCCGGCTTCACTACAGATTTTCATCGCACAGTGTCAAATAACTCGACCTTTCTAATGCTAATACCATCAGATCATTAAAAATCCAAATCGATCTCAGCTCCTCCAGCCTAAACGACTGCTCATGGACAACCTGTCAGCGCGTGCCCGGTAAAATTTGCAGCGGTTGCAGCTGCTGATGCTGCAGCCGTACAGATTTATTCCTCCCTCCTGCCCCCCGTTACTTTACCAAGCCGCGCCCACTGACCCATATAGTGTTGTTTCTATCACAAAGCTTCCAAGGCCATCAGCTGATAATCAGCTGACAGCACTAGAAGGTTTTACAGTGCAATCAGCATATGTGTGTGTTTACATGTTTTCATGTGCACTGTGTTTCTGCACTATTTGCTCATGCTGCATGGATCTCAGTGTGTATGTATTTATGCGTCTTTTGTGCTTTTGTTTATGGATGTGAAAAGAGGATGCTGGAGGAGTTGTGTACGTGTATCTGTGTGTGTGTGTGTGTGTGTGTGTGTGTGTGTGTGTGTGTGTGTGTGTATGTGTGTGTGTGTGTGTGTGTGTGTGTGTGTGGGGGGCAAGTGAGGGAAATAAATAATATGTTTTCTATATTCTCGCGTTG
>CAAKHD010004225.1:0-14244 GCA_901007705.1 Fistularia tabacaria | reverse complement strand
TTTTTTTTTTTATGGGTGTGAAGAGGGTGCTGGTGGTGTTGTGTATGTGTGTCTGTGTGTGTGTGTGTGTGTGTGTGTGTGTGTGTGTGTGTGTGTGTGTGTATGTGTGTGTGTGTGTGTGTGTGTGTGTGTGTGGGAGGCCAAGTCAGTGAACTAAATAAAATGCCTTCTATATTCTCGCGCTGAGTGGTTTTCATCCTGCTGTGCTGCTAAGTGGCCCAATACGTCACCTAAGTCCTTATTCCTAGTTATCCTTTAGATCCAACGTAATCCCAGATTATATGCATGAGATAAGCAGTAAATGGTAATATGAGATTTATTAGTAATATATAACTGATCAATTTATGGCCAAGGTAGTGAGACCTGGGTAGGGAGCCTGAATTGCAGGATTTTTTTTTATCATGTATTTTAAAATTTAACCTTCCAAAAAAGGTCCTTTTAAAAAATGCAAATATTCCTGCTGGAACTCTCTCTCCACGATCGATCTGTTTTCACTGGTTTATTGTGGGAGAGGATTGTGATGGGTAATCCAACGATAAAACAACACAGAGAAAAAAAAAACAGTGTCTCGAAGTGTGAATACGGTAAGATAACGTGACCTATTACGCGAAATGTATGACATTACAATATTACATTGAAACCGTTGTTTAATCAAGTCTGGTTAATAATGCCATGTTGATATTCCCCACAAATCTGGTTATAATCTTAGTGGTCAAAATCAGCATGGTCATTTTTGGAGAATAATCTTGCAAAGATTATGCCTGAAAGGGTTGTTCTGTATTTATTAAACAATGGTTTAATATGTGCAAGGCTGTGGCACATTGGTTAGAGTTTCCACCTCACAGCAAGAAGCTGGTTCAATTTGGACAGGAGACCTCGTTGTGGAGCTTGATCGGGTTCTAAGGTTTCCTCCCACAGTCCAAATACATGTAGTAGGAGACCCCACTGGAGATCCCACTCCTCAGCTCGAGGTTGTTTTATGTTTTGTCAGACTTAAACCTGGTCTTGTTTGTCAGACTCATGGATGTGTGTATAGATGAGGTCACAAGAGGAGGCCCTCATTAATGCAATTTCTTTTGTTGGCCACATTGTGGAATTGCAAATATGGATTCTGTCCATATGTCCATAAATTTAGAAGTAGCACTTGAAAGCAAACAGTTCGGCTATCCTGCTTTGATTAATTCTGTCCATCCATCCATCCATCAATCCATCCATCCATCCATCCATCCATCCATCCATCCATCCATCCATCCATCCATCCATCCATCCATCCATCCATCCATCCATCCATCCATCATTTTATGCTTACCCGGGGTCGGGTAGCAGGGGCAGTTGTATTGCAATGTAATTTTGACATGACAAACGCAAATTGTGACGATTGTCGAGTCACCTGTTAATTTACGAATTCAGTGGGTCACAGTAATCATCATTGCAAAAGTTGCCCTCCTTGATGATATTGTCAGGAGCCACCACTGGTCAGAGCCCGTCCCCTCAGCCGAAGACACAGGGAGGCAACCCTCTCGTCCACTGGGCTGACCCACAATTCACAGGCGCCTTTCACTGTGGGCAACTCGAGAGTAGAAGAGTCCTGCCCCTCTCAAGAAGACTGGCTGCGAAGCCCAAGCTGTGTGTTGAGGCGAGTCCGACTATATCTGACTGGAACCTCTTGGCCTTGTACACCAGCTCAGGTCCCTTTCCCGGTAGAGAGGTGACATTCAATCTCCCAAGAGCCAGCCTCCGCAGCTGAGGGTCGGACGGCCACTCCAGACACCATTCGGCTCACAATCCACCCAACCCCCGAGGCCCTTCCTATGGGTGGTGAGCCCAAGGAAAGGGGTACCCGCGTTGCCCCATGGGTGCAGGTACGGCTACCAGGCACTTGCCATTGAGCCTTGTCCCAGGACCCGGCTCCGGCGAGGCCCCGCTGACCCACATCCAGGCAAGGGAAAACTTGGTCAATTTCTTTCAATTATCCATTGAGGGTCTTCTTAGTCTTAGCTTTGTCTGGTCCATCACCTAGTACCTGTATGCCTTGGGTGACCCTTCCAGGGGCATACAGCCCCTACAACTTAGCTCATAGGATCACTGGGCAAGCAAGGCCTTTCACCGTGATAAGATATCACTTGAGGAGCTTGATTAATTTCTCTCTGATTTTATTTTTAGAGTCTAGAAGAGTCACAATTTATGAATTTGTCTTCATTCAAGTAGCCAAAAGCTGTTAGCAGTGGGAGACTATAGCCTTCCTCTGTCTACCCACAACATGAACAAGTGGGGTTTCTTTGATATGAATGAAGGCCACGCTCTCAATGATATTTCAAAAAATCAAGAATCAAGAAGCTTTATTATCACTTTGCTATACATACCAGGTGGTGCAGGCAGAATGAGAAAATTTTTCTCTTGGACCCAAAAACAACTCATCACATGCATGCGCTATACCCCCTCCCTTGCATCCACTCACACGAACATCATACATTCCTGAGATGAGCAATAGTAGCACTAATAAATAATATGGAATTAATATAGAATTTAAAAAAAATGAAACTGGGAAAAAGTGCAGACAAGGTGCAGTAGTTATACAAGGGCATAATAAATTCACAGTGCTGTAGTTATTCCTGTTCACGATGAGCAGAACAGCAGTTCAGCATTTTAACAGCTTGTGGGATGAAACTGTTGATCAACCTGATGGTTCTGGCTTTCAGGCTCCGGTAAGGTTTGCCGGATGGTAGCAGCTCAAAGTGTTTATGGAGAGGTTGTGATGCATCCCTGACAATTGACAGGGCTCTGCTCCTACAGCAGCTCTGGAAGAGAACTTGGACAGAGGGCAGGGAAACTGCGATGACCCTCTCCGCTCCCCTAACTGTCCTCTGCAGGGCCCTTTTGTCTATCATACAGCAACTGGAGTATCACGTTGAGATGCAGTATGTCAGGACACTCTCAAAGTCCTGAGGATGTTTTTTTTGGGGGGGGGGCGTGTTTCAGTTGCCTCAGGAAGTGCAGTCTCTGGTTGGCCCTGTTTCACAATCCCAGAGGTGCTCTTATACCACCTGGGGTCCTGCGAAATCTGTAATAATCATCTGCGAACTTGATGATCTTGTTCCCCTCGTATCTGGATACACAGTCATGTGTTAGTAGTGTAAACAACAATGGACTGAGTACACAGCCAAATCCTTATGGACTTTGGAGATGTTCCCTCAAGACTGTGGTCTCTTGTCCAGGATCCAGAGACATGTGGGAGTGTTCAGGGAAACGTAGCCTGCAGATGTTCGGTCACTGAAAGGCTTTTAAAACTGAAAAGATATTAGATTAGGAAAACAAGGCTACTCCCTCCACAGAGCAGAGAACTGTGGATGTGTTTTTATTGGGTGAGGGCAGTTGGAGGTGAGTGATCAATCTTTATGGTGTTACGTGATCATACCTAGTATAACCCAATACACACTGCTTGTTTGGATTGAAACAAAAATATAGATCTTCGTGTTAACTAGCATCTCACATTAACTGAGATCATGCCACAGGAACCTCATGAGGTTTAAACACCAGAAGGTCATTGGGCTTGTTTCTTTCACTGACAAAGGTCCTCCAAGAAGATGTTGTTGGCGAGATTCAATGGGGTTACGACCCAATTTCTAATCTCTGAATTAATTTTCTATGAGTAAGGACTTTATAGATTTAAAGAAAAAAAAAGGACACGCACAGAAGGAGGAAGCTCCTTCCTCTCCAGCTCGGAGTGCAGATAGTGTGTTTGAGCTGGTGAAGTGAGCCCCCCACCTCAGCCGCCCAACCCCCCTGCCCTCCAGCTGCTTTATAATTGGACGCTTCTTTGAACTGATGGGCTCACAGATTGGAGGAGGGAGAAAATCTCCGCTCCGCTTGTTTGACTTGCTCATGACGACACCTGCAGCAGATTCCCGAGTGACCCGCGACTTCACGCGTTCCTTAAGCAGCCGGAATGAGTCTGCGTTTTTTGCTCACGCGCACAGCCTCGGCTACAGATGACATGTTGTGGGCGAAAATGTGTTTTGCTTTTCTCTCATTATGCTAAGCTGGTCTAGTACTATCTTTATTGGCCTGTCGGTTTAAAACCTGCACAGCTTTTGTCTACTGCTTATCTTCTGTCCCAAAGAGGGACAGTTATTTTCCGTCCTGGTGATAATGTCTACACTGTTATTGCCTCATCCACTCTGTTGGCAAAGCATTTATTTATAAAGACTTAATTTGAATTTTTACATATCAACTACGAACATGTCTGCAGGGAGACAAAAGGCTCGATTCTGTAAGAAAAAAAACAAGTTTGCAACGGCATTTGACAGTTTTCTGGACTCTTCTGTGTCCTCTTGAATTTGGGAGGGGAAAAAAAATGTTTACTGACATAAATGAAAAAAGAATATAAGTGAAATTCGTGAACAGAAATTCAGCCGTTTTTCTATATTGTGTTGAGATGGCTTTAATATTAAATGTTCTTATTTTTTTCCGATTTGCCATTTAAACTAATCAAAACACAATTTGCTTAAATGTCATATCTAGTCAGGAACAGACATTCCTACCACTCAGCTCTCATGATTAAATGTGCAAAGAGCTTTTTTTTGTGGAACTTCATTCATTTATTCATTCATTTATTTATGTGTTCATTGATCAATGTCTCTTCCTCTCATCTGGCAAGAGGGTCATGTGCTGGAATAAAGCCCAGCTGACATGTCACATGTAGTCTTTGGACAATTGGTAAATTTACAACAAGGGTGTATTGATTATGTTTCTTGACATTCTAAGTTATTGATCGTGTGTGTACTTTGTTAGCACAAATTTAATTCCTCCTGAGTCTTACACTCGTTGGTACTTGTGTGTTTGCAGGACTCCACAGCTCATACTCCAGCCAGGTGGGGCAGATGGATCCCGAGCTGAGGGCAGCGTTGTCGCCCGACTGTCATATGACGCCGGTTTTTGATGAACGATCCTTCCAAAGTCCTGTGTACCATAGCCCCACCCACAACCCCCAGGGCTCCCTCTACAGGACAAACACAGGTACTGCAAGTCGGTTCGCGTTAATCCTCCTAACACCCTGCGGTTTGGTTTTTTTTCCGCTCCCTTTCTGTTTGAGTCTCGAAGACATTGGACATGAGCACATGTTTGAAGCTTTAAAAAAAATCTCTTATATCGCATTTTTCTAAATAAATTCAACAATTTTAAACTATGATAACATAAACCGGATTTAACAACATTTCGTTCATTCTCCATAAGTGTTGCCAGTCACAGATAAATCAGTAATAAACTGTCTAACTTTCATATTTTGTCTTTAGCGGACATCTCATGAATCTTGGCATCCCAGCTGTGACAATGTTCGCAGAGTTTTAGTTTCTGACAGGCACCAGTCGGCAAAATCGTGTAACAAAAAATAATGATAGGCAGATAGATAATACAATGATTTTTCTGAAAAATAATTACTGTTTTCATTCTTTCTTCTCTTGGTAGCAGCATGAAATTCAGAAAAGATGTAAATGTGATCCTAGTATTTTTTGCTTTGTTTTGTTTTTTTATCGTTTCCGGCCACAGTGAATGGAGAAAAATTGGCAATTTCGTTTTGGGAAAAATGAAAATAATTTTGAAGAGGAACAGACCACATCTGACAAATATGCAATGTGAAAGCTGCAACGAGGTCCTTTTCACCATAGTGTCAATGATGATGTTTTAAATTTGAAAAAGATAGACATGTAAATGTAAAGTCCTGAAAGAGATTACCACTTCGACGTTTTCTGTGGCCACATTTTTGTAGAAATGCCTGAAATTAGAATGTAAAAATACAATTCAGGATGTTAGTCACATTACTTCTACAGAGTGATGACAACAGACTAATATTTACCAGTCGTTCATGCCATCTGTTCAGTCAGTCTTCAAATAAAACTGAAAACATTGTTTTAATTGCTGAATGCAGACATTTGAATGTGCTTGTAAAAAAAGGAAGATTATTTTATAAATAATTTAATTGCTCTTTTTTAAACGGTTTCATTTTAAACTGTGGTGATGATCTTGCTTTTTCTGCTGGCTAATGACATTATGAAGGAAACCCTTCAAAAATATTGAACTCATATATATACTTTTGTTTTTATTGCCCTATTTGTGTCATCTCTCCTGGATCAGTGTGACAAATACACAAAAGACATCATTCTGTCCAACAGATACCACTAAGAAAAAAAATCACATTATTTTAGCGGCTGAAGACAAATCCAAACCCAGCTGTCTGACTCCAGTTTAGAAAATTTGATTCTAGTTATTTGTTTGTTTTCAAATTCCCTTTTTCCCAAATTTTATGCCTGATGCTCAAAAAAAAAAAATTGAGATAATATTGGTTTAAAGAAATATTCCATTATCTATTAATATGAAACCGTATTTCACAAGACACC
This sequence comes from Fistularia tabacaria, assembly GCA_901007705.1. Lineage (NCBI taxonomy): Eukaryota > Metazoa > Chordata > Actinopteri > Syngnathiformes > Fistulariidae > Fistularia > Fistularia tabacaria. The sequence continues at coordinate 7,852 of CAAKHD010004225.1, read as the reverse complement.
AGGGTTATTCAAGAGTTTTCACATGAAGACAGTTTCAACCATCGTTCCTTTCATGAATATATTTTATATATAAACCGGGTATAACAAGGTCATAATGAGAGATCTAGCTAATTTCCTCGCTGCAAATTGTGAATGTGTTACTTTGTGCCATTACAGACGAGTCAAACACAAACATTTCTAAAGCCAACACTCTGGCCGCAGATTTCTGGCAGTCGTTGCAGTAACAAGAGCATGAAATCTAATGTGGACTGAACAAGGGGGTTGTTGGAGGGAACGTGGAAAAACAAGCCCACCAACACATTCCAATAACAGCAGACTACCTCACATGAGCTTCAGCTGATTTATTACTATCAACGAGCATTTTAAGGAGCTGCGTCCTCCCACAGGAGCTCCTGTCTCCAGTCCCAGAAGTTGGTCTTCACATCAGTCTGTGAGATATTTCTTATGAAATCTAGGGTAGAAATCAAGGGTGTTCAGGCGCAGGAACTGTTGTCATTACCGCTCCCCGAGGTCAGAACTTAATTAGGCTTGAACCTTTCATGTATTTCTGTAGCATCTTAATTGAAGTCTTTGCCGAATGATTTCAAACTGAAAGCTCCGCGGAGCTCCACAGTGGATGATCTGAGGGAACCCGCTGCTTTTAAAGCGTCGATGTTGGCTCAAGTGCTAATGAAGGAACATTTTTTTCTTTTCCTTTTTTTTCCCACGTGAGCTTGGATGTGCTCTGCAGGCATAATTTGCAATAAACTGCCTCCATTACAGCGTTGATGTGTTTCCGAACCTAGGTATGGGGACCCTCCCGCGGACCACGAGTCATTGTGGCACCCTGCCGTACCAAAGAAGCAGCTACGGGCTGAGCAACACGGCGCTGTACGTCGACTCCTATCGGGAGCCCGTCTACTCTCACCGGCACTCTGGCTTGTTGGAGCGGGGGGCCACGCGCACCCCCTCCATCGAAAGCATCCACAAAGACCCCAGGTGCTGGCACAAACACACACACACACACACAAACACAGCAATACACTGGTGGGGTTTGTATACCTTGCATTTATTCCCTTACCTGGGAATGTCGCCGGTTGGAATGACAACAGAATTCGCTCTGTTTATGAAAAGGTAATGAGCTCTGAACATGAGAACTCCACCATGTAAACACGCTGTATTCAGTCAAACGTGTTAATGTGCAGTTTTTTCGGGAGAACGGCTTTCACTTCGCTTGTTTGTTTCATTTCTGTAAAAACATTTAAAACATTAGCACAGGCGAATGCACAAAAGCACAGTTATCAGCCCATAGATGCACACTGGAGGGGCCTCCAAGCTAAACAGAAAATACGGATAAACACACTATAAATGTAAACAACATACAACCCTGTTTATGACAATGGATGTCTGACAACCATCAGTCGTTCTCTGGTGTCCAGTTATGGCCGTTCTTCTTCTGAATCTATACCAATCTGACGGGGCTAAAAGTCCAGACGTTTTCTCGGTCTTTTGTAGCCACATACAGTTTCCATTGTTGGATTCAGGATTGTATAATGAAATTGAAAAAGGATTGAATTGTGAAATTGAATAGACAATTGTCGAAAAGTTGACTTGTGACTTCTTGCATGTGACATCATCTCGACGGCGGGAACCTCACATTCGTTAATGAAATAATCAAACGTCAGTCAACGTGAACAAAGGGAACAATGAGCATGTGACTGTGCGGCACAGTACTAAGAGTGGTAGAGTTTCAAGAGTTCCATTTTCCCAGAAAATGTATCCTAATAATGAGTTGCATGTTGACAACCTTTAGCTTTTTTTGTTATTATCTTTAATGAGGCAGAAGGATTTCAGTTTGAAGGCGAAGAACAAAAAGAGTGCCGAAGTCCAAGGTTATTCCTCACGATCTCTCCTCCATCCCTGCAGGGAGTTTGCTTGGCGTGACCCTGAGCTGCCGGAAGTCATTCACATGCTGCAGCACCACTTCCCCTCTGTTCAGGCCAACGCCGCCGCCTACCTGCAGCACCTGTGTTATGGCGACAACAGGGTCAAGGTGGAGGTGAGGAAACTGGATGCATGAATCACGGTGGAGTGGAGGGGGGGGGCACGACGACTCGGGTTTAAAAATGGATGGGCATTCAGCAAATGAGTATGAGTGTATTAAAATGTTGAACTATTTCCACGGCAACTAAAAAGATTAATTGCATGTTTTTCTATAACTCAGAGATATTTGAGCAGTATCTGCCAACTCCAAATGGACTTCATCCATACCTTCTGTCAAGTTGTACAATACAAAATACCCCCCCCCCCCAAATTTTTTTGGGTAAGCATTTGAAAAAGAGCATAATTGGGCTCAAAACGTTACGCTACAATAAATTTTCTGTATTTAACGTAAAATAAATTATCTTTACTTTTGGAGCACTCTTGGTGTGCGGATTTTTTCCAAACCTCTCTTCAGTTTTAGAGTTAGGGTTCTCTCTTTTTGATCCAGCAAACATCCCTAAGTGGGCAGCGGATGCGCATGTTTTTCTTTTTTCTCAAGTTGTTCAATACATACATCACTCATACATGGATTTAGTTAATGCCTTTAAAATGGTATTTTACAGTTAATTTTTTGGAAAACATGCGCAAGAGCCATAAAAGAAACCATGCGTGCTTGTATCTTGATTGTGAAGATTACCAACATCTATACTTAGTTCAATTTTGAGGATATCTAATCTGAATGGCATCAGAAGTTTTAGATGGAAGATGAAAAACTCCAAAATAGGAACTTTGGTTCTTTCATTTCCAAATTATTTTTTGGAAAGTTGTGAGAGAAGCGTGAAAGCTGGGCAGCGTCGGTTTTATCGCTTCAGCTTTCTCCTGAAATGGAAACGGGTTTGTCAGGTGACTGTGCACTAAAATTACACAATATTTAAAAATGATCACATTATAGAAGTTGGTAGGTAACCACCCATGGAAGAATCTTTAATATGGACAGTTATACTTTGCCCAGCGGGGAAAGAGCAAATGTCACTGGCTTGGAAAAAAACAAAAAACAAAAATAGAACTCAGCCATCAACTTTATTTCTCTAATCTTCTGCCTTCTTTATGTGCGCCTGCTTTGGGGGATGCAAGATGTGGGTGATATAAGCCACCAGTGGATGGAGCTTGTTTCAGAGAGACGCTTATTTGGCTGGAATGAGTCTGGATTCGTAACCTGGGTAACTAACGGGATGAAGGAGAACCTTGTTTCGTACAAAAAACAATTTGCAGTCATTTATATGATAATGGGAAGAAAACTATGAATCACATCACAGTAAGAGCAAACTTTTGTCTGAGTCAGATAATATCTGTTGCCTTCATCTGAGATAAATTGCTTCGCACGTCACAGAAAGGTCTATGGTTGCCATAGAAACATGAGGCACAGCTGGATTTCTGTGTGACATCTTTTCCTTGTGGTACAGCCTCTGTTTTTCTGCATGAAAAAAGTCGTCACCTTGATTCTTCTGACATCGATTTCGGTTGACTGATATAGTTTCTGACGACTCTCCGGCCTGTATCACCGTTAATGTCCAAATACGGGAGCGGCCCAAATTTGAGGGTCCGCAGGCTTGACAGTAAGAACTGTCTCTGTGACAGTGTCAAGAAAAATCACAAAAACATAATATACTTTGGCTGTTCGGTGTCCGCAAACATTTGACTTGTGATCTTCCAGATAGGCTCATTTACATCCTCAGATTTCTCCTGGTGTCTCCAAGAATGTATGTCATTACAGGTTTTCAAATTAGATGTTTTTTTTCTGAGATCCCGACTGCCAAATGCTGAAGCCGAAACGCCATCTGCTTCGGCAAAAGTTCCGAGAACGTTGGCGCCAAATGTGCTGGAGCGTCTTCCCTGGCGCTGGACCGCTCCCTCTTTGCTCTGCTTCCCGTGCAATAAATAATTCTGACACAATGGCGGAGCGTCACGTGAGAACTGCTTTAACGCCCTCCGGTTTGTTTGGTGATGAGATTTAAATTAGTCTTTGCAGCAGCCTGGACAGACTCCTGCTTGTTCAGCCAGAAACAAATGTTTTCAGTGACGTTTTGAACACAGACTCAGAGAAAACGTCTGCAGCTCCACTGAGACTCTGCCTATTCTGACTTGACAGGAAGTTGATGCTCAGTCCAGGTTTCGGTGAGAACCCTCTCAGGATACCGAATGCTACATGATGGATGGTGGGATTTAATTTGCAAAATAATAAAATAAATCAACTGAATCGAAAATAATTTGAACTCAGGATATGCTGATGTTTTTAAATCAATCCAGGCCACAACACCCAGATATATGACAATAATTCAACCTTAATTCAAATCATTCGAACTTGTGTGTGTATATATATATATATATATATATATATATATATATATATATATATTACAAATCAATTTTTAGAAATTTATTTTTCTTTTACTTTTAGAAGCGGTATTTATCAATGGTTCTTTCAGTAAAATCTATCCTCCGAAAGGACAAAGAAGAATAAATCAATCACTTGATGTGTGTATTATGATCATTTTCTCATTTTGCCGGTAAGGCGGTCAGAGTGTTGAACGCAGACTTTCCTTACTATTTTATGTTTGTCTGTGTGTGAATTAATTCATAATGATATAATGTAATTCATTAATTGAAAACAAATTAGGTTGGGTTTGTAATGGAGCATTTTATTCACTACCCAAACAAATTATTTTATTCAAACGATCTTGGTGTTATTATTTTGAGCCCCACTGGTGCTCCGCTGGAATAATGGTACGCGGGCTTCATGCAGCTCAGCCCTGTGAAGCCCCCTTTGTGCTCAAGTGTTCCTTTCATAGGTGCGGGGTAAAATGTTTCCCCAGAAAAAAGAACTGGATTATTCTGTGCTTGCTAATTATTGTATAAAGTCTGTTTTCCCTGTGAATTGGAGTCCTAAACTCGCTCTGCACTAAAAAGGAACTGGCCTGGCTTCAAGCCTTTTTCTCCCAAGATTAAATCCCTTCTTTGATCTGAGCTTTGACAATGAAACTTCTCTATTCTGCAGCCAGTAGCTGCTTTTTCAGACGTTTCCATCTTAAAGCCTCCTTTCGCAGAATCTCTAGCGGTAAATCCTCCCCCCCCCCAACTGTCCCCCCATATGCAGGTCTGCCACCTGGGGGGGATCCAGCACCTGGTGGACCTGCTGGATAACAAGGTGTCTGAGGTACAAAAGAGTGCCTGCGGGGCCCTGAGGAACCTGGTCTATGGAAAAGCCACCGACAACAACAAGGTGGCGCTGAGGAACTGCGGCGGCGTCCCTGCTCTGCTGCGCCTCCTCAGGAAGACCACCGACAACGAAGTCCGCGAGCTGGTCACTGGTATGAGATCACTGAGTGCAGACAGACATGGGAGGGCTCTTCATTTTTTTTCAATCAAAAGATATACTGATGGAAAACAAAAACATTTTATTCCGTTGGTAAGCTTCACCAATGTTTGCGTGTTCGTTTTCACACAACAGTGAATGCTCTTCAACGGGGACAAAGGTGGTTCCCTATTAGAATAATCAAGGGTGAAATACTCTAATTCATTATCTACATGGCTTTTCCTGCAGTCAGGGTCGCGGGGGGGCGGAGCCTATCCCAGCTGTCATTGTGCGGAGTTTGGGTTTTTTCACCAGGTTCTCCGGTCTCCTCCCACAATCCCAAAACATATCAGTTTCATTGGAGACCCATAATTGCCCAGATGAGCGAGCGAGGGGTCAAAAGTTCTATGTCTCCATAGGACATGCGAACTTGAGGGTGAATGTTTGTAATTCTCCAAAAGTTGCCCGGTGATCGACTAGCGATCTGGTTCGGGATGAATGCCGTGTCTCGCCCGATGGCAGCTTGAAAAGGCTCGAGCCCCCCCAACCCCGAGTGAAGGACAGGCAATAAAGATAATGAGTGTCTGAATGTATATATGAATGGATGAACTGAATTGCAAAACAAATACTGAATTTCCTGTGTTTACTTTGGGGGAACATTTCAGACCATCTGATTTCTAATCACATTCTAACCTTGGAAACACAGTTGACATGGATTATACCAATGAGAAAAACACCTCCAACTTCGAGGCTTTGAATTTCTGTGTGTGTGTGTGTGTGTGTTTGATGTTCCCTCTGAGATCTGATCGGTTTTAAAAGGAAACTCCCTGTTTTGACTCTATCAAATCTCTGATGATGAAGCAGGGTGGAGATGTGTGTCGGTGCTGGACCTTTTTTGGTGCAGGTCAGAAAGATAGGCCAACTTCAGTCCCAGCAGCTCTATTATTCAGCTATAAAGCAGAAATGGTCTCATAGTCCTATAAAGAAGCTGGAAAAAGGAGCCCGCTTTGTAGAGTCTCTCACTATGAGAAACTCTCAGGTAACTGCAGCGTCCACACGGACAAAAAAGGTGTCAGGGAGGTTCATTAGCCGCCTGGCAGAGAGTATCTGTGTGTCTGCGCCTGACTGGCAGTGCATTAATCTGTGAATCGGCTGTTCAGTGGGAGGTGAGAGTGGCAGCGGCTTAAACACTCGCCGCCGTGTTGACAGAACAGGCTTTGGCAGCGTCTCCGGGACAGATGCTAAGATATTGTGCTTTGGAAACAGGATGCTCTGTAGCAGCGCAACACATACTGTTTAATGGCAGGAGATCCCAAACTGCTAGATGGTTCAGATTCCTGAGAAAAACACCCGCAGAGTCTTCCTACTGAGAAAGGGCTTCGGGAAACTTTCTCTTTTCACACATCACATCAGAGTGGCTATTTTTAAGCGTCACCTGCTGTAGCAGTAGTAGTACTTCAAGTCTTCTTCTTCTTTTCCTTTCGACTTTTCCCTTCAGGGGTCGCCAAAGCAACTTTCTCCATCTAACCCTATTCTTTGTATCCTCATTTCTCACACCAACTACCTTCATATCCTCTCTCAATCATCTCTTTGGTCTTCCTCTGGACCTCCTGCCTGGCATCTCCAATTCCAGCATCTGTCTACCAATATAGTCCCTATCCCTCTTCTGTACATGACCCAATCATCTCAGTCTGGCTTCTCTGACCTTCTCTCCAAAACATCTAACATGTGCTGTCCCCCTGATGGACTCATTCCTGATTCTATCCATCCTCGTCACTCCCAAAGAGAACCTCAACATCTTCATCTCTGCTACCTCCAGCTCTGCCTCATGTCTTTTGTTCAGTGCCACTGTCTCCAAACCATACAGCATCGCTGGTCTCACCACTGTTTTGTAAACCTTCCCTTTCCTTCTGGCTGATATTCTTCTATTACATAGAACCCCTGAAACTTTTCTCCACCCCTTCCAACCTGCTTGAACCCGTTTCTTAACCTCTTTTCCACACTCTCCGTTGCTCTGGACTGTTGACCCTAAGTACCTGAACTCCTCCAACTTCTTGATCTCCACTCCCTGTAGCCTCACCATTCCAGCCAGGTTCCTCTCATTCACATATATATATTCTGTCTCGCTGCAAACCTCCACCTCTCAAGATTTTCCCATTGGTCCATTTAGATTCCTGTCTCACCTCATCTGTCAGCCTGTCCATCACAACTGCAAATAAGACGGGGCTCAGAGCTGATCCCTGATGAAGTCCCACCTTGAACTTCTCTGTTACACCTACAGCACACTTCGACACTGTCTCACAGCAAGCATACATGTCCTGCACCACTCAAACATACATCTCTGCAACTCCAGACTTCCTCACACAAAATCAGAGTTCTTCTCTCGGCACCCTGACGTATGCTTTTTGCGTCTACAAAAGCGCAATGCAGCTCCCTCTGACCTTCTCTGTACTTCTCTATTAGCATTCTCAAAGCGAATACTGCATCTGTAGTACTCTTTCTAGGCATGAAGCCATACTGCTGCTCACAAATACAGAC
>CAAKHD010004221.1:0-18476 GCA_901007705.1 Fistularia tabacaria | reverse complement strand
GTCCTCCCGTCTCCTCTCCGCCCTCGGCCTGCGCGGGCTGACAGCTCAGCGGGAGCTCCGTTGTAGTTGTAGGTCAGCCCGGCTCCGGGGCGTGGCGGTGGCGGGGGCGGGGGCGGGGGCGGGGGCGGGGGGGGGGGGGGGGGGGGGGGGGGGGGGGGGGGGGGGGGGGGGGAAAAAAAAAAAAAAACCACCCAAAACGTCAGATCACGGCGGCGACGACCGGAAGCCGTCGTGTCGCGTCGTCGCGCGCACGATATGTCGCGATGAAGGCAATTAAAGCAGGTGCGAGTCGCGGAGCCAATTAGAGCGACGCCGCGCTGGGAGAGAGGAAGGGGGGGGGGGTCGGACGGGCGGCCACTAGGGGGCGCTGCTGAGTCAGTGGACGCGGGCAGACGTCAGCGCCCCCCCCCACACACACACCCCCACCACCCCTTTAAAGGAGAAGAAATCAAATAAAATCATGAAATCGTTCATGGGTTTCCCACATGGAGCTCCTCAGGTCTTCATCGCATCCATCAGGAGAACATGAGGAGGTCAAACGCGGTGAACATAGGTGAGGAACACCAGGGACGTCAAGAGAACGTCACAAGGTCTGCTCTCTCCATGGTCCGCGTTCATGTCTCAGAACCCCTCCTGGTTCCTCAGACCGAGGAGTGGAACCGTTCCCCGTTGGTGCACCTCCAGCCCTGACCACTGGGGGGCAGCAGAGGGAGGATCTGAAGCAGCGAGAAGATCTCGTCTCATGTTTTGTGTGGTTTTATTCTCAAGTGGACCAAAAGGTGGTTCTGGAGATGCAGAGGGACATTCAGGACTCCAGGTCCATTTGTTGGCACCAAGAGGTGGGCACTGAAGGTCCAGGATGATTGGAGCTCTGGAGCTGAAGGTCCAGGCTGATCATTGTTCAGGAGCTGGAGGTCCAGGATGATCAGATCTCTGGAGCTGAAGTCCAGGAGCATCAGACCTTTCTCTGGAAGCCCAACCACGAGCTCAGTCGTCTCTGACCTTCGACCCGGAGGCGGAGAACAAACGCGTGACTTCTGGTTTTCCTGAGGTCTCCAAGCGAAGCGGTTGGGCGTAGAAGGCGGTCCAGAAGGAGAGGACAGAAGAACCAGGAGACGTTTTAAAAAGCTCTACAATGATTTATTGCCAAACTAGAACCAACCCTGCTATTTACACTTTACAGTCTACTGGAGGTCTGGATACAAAAGCTCCACGTTTATTTACATCATTTGGAGAGCCGTGTCTTCTCCGCTCTTTGGCTCTCCTTCTACGAACGGCACCCTTTCCGAGAATTCTAATCTTTAGACGCCAGTCCGAGGTCAAAGGTGTCCGAGGCAGAAGGTACGAGGGCACACAAACATCTCCTTCGCGTTCGCTCGCAGGCGGACCTCGGGAGTTTCTCCGCTGTTGTTGATCCTCCGAAGGTGGACCATCAGGAGGCCTCGACCAAGGCGGGGTTTATAAATAAAAGCCGGTCAGTGAGGTCCAACATGTTTGGAGAAGGAACCGCGTCCAGATCCACCAAACTGAAAACTGTCCCCTGATTGGATAACGGAGGAGTTGCGACAGCGCTGACTTCACCTCCCACTGAAAGCCTTGCTGAGTAACCACGCTTACGTGTCCGAACATCGTAACGTATGATTTCTTACAGAAGACACCAACGCCAGGACGATCTACCGGCCATGGAGCTTCCAGACGTGGACAGAGGACTTTCCCCACATTGGGGTTTATTTTCACTTTGGTGGAAGAAGACGGGTTTCGAGTGAAACGATCGGAAAAACATCCGAGGTGTTTTTTTGTTTTTTTTTTACCGCTCCACCGTTTCTCCGCTCGGACCCAGATGTTGAGAAGAAGCTGAAGGAGAACCGGGAGGGGGGGAAAAAAAAAAACGAGCGTTGGGAAGACACGAGCGGAAGCCGTCGGTAAAACGGATCCACCATCAAAGTGGATTTTCAAGTTCTTCCAGCTTTGGAGAAGAACCCATCCGCTCTATGTCACATCAACACTTTGAAAAAGTTAGACAAAAACATGGGGATTTATTCAATTCCTAAAAAGTAGTTAAATATAAATCACCTGAAATAAAGAGAGTGAAAGCAGGTCTATAAATACAAGGTTCTGCTCCAGATGTTTGAGGGCACCGGAGATGTGGATCCACAACTTCAGGGATCTGGAAACGAGCCGTCGCCCCGCGAGTCGGCTTCACTTCTGCGCCTTCTCAGCTGCAGCAAAGAACGGCCCGCCGCGGACTCGACCCGAGCTACCAGCCCACCAGAAGAATCCAATTACCTAAAATTACTGAACATGATGATCACATCGATGTTAATCTACTGTCAGATATTTATTACAGGGTAATAAGCAGCAGTGAGACTCCGGTGGTCGAATGTGGCCGAGTTCTCCTGCACCGAGTTCCACTGAGATGATTGCCCCTCTCGCACCCCCACCCCCGACCCGCCCCTTCGAACCGGCGCTCGCTCCGCCCGCTGGTCTAGTGGCCTCCCCCGACGTGGCCGCTCCCCATCGTCCAGTCGATGATGATGAAGCTCAGGCTCATCACCATGAAGGAGACGCCCAGGGCGGCGAAGCAGGCGGCCTGAGGAGGACGTAGGAGGCGAGAGACACAAGAGGCGTTAACATTGGGAGCTCGGGAGGCCGGATCGGGCCGGAGCCTGCGGGGGGTTAGAGGACTGACCAGGATCTTCGGGACGGAGTTCATGGGCTCGTCATCTTTGGGAACGATGCGGATGTAGAAGATGGCGGGGAAGATGAAAATGAGGCAGGGAGCAGAGGTGGCTCCTGCGAAGAAGAGAGTTTACCGTCAAAGCTCCTGCTCGGTCCTGCCTTCGTTTGTCTTCTATCTGGATGTACTGTATCCACGCTGAACACATACGGTGAAAGCATACTTGTCATCGTTGTTGTAGAGCCTGCTCTGATCAACCCTTCTATCTTCCAGGTTCCTCGGTCTGGGCCTGAGGAACAGTCTAACTGGGTTTGTGAGACGGGGAAGGTCCCGGGTACTTCCTGCCTCGGACTAGTGGGGTTTTGTTTTTAGTTATTAAAAGAAGGTGACACATCTTTGAAAAGGAGATGTAACTTCCTGTCATGGGGTCTCAGTGTCCGTGGACGTATGGTCAGCGTCCCAGCGGTCCTGTTTGTCCAACCGGCCGCTGCTTTGAAAACGTCCTTGGCTGTCCCCTCACCCCCACCTTTGACCCCTGACTCCTGACCCTTGCTGGGGATAATATTGACTCAGGCTCCAGTTTGTCCACGTGTCACTAAAAGTAGGTCGCGCTTTGCTTGCTTTCAATGTTCTCAGCATCAGACACAAAGGTCCTCCATGCCTCATGTGGACGTTCATTCAGTTGTCTTCCACCCATTCCAACCTCTTCTCCATGCTCTCCATTGCTCTGGACTGTTGACCCAAAGTACCTCGAACAACAGCTTCATCTTCACTCCCTGTAGCCCCAAGGTTCCACTTGGGTCCTTCTCATTCACACATATGTATTCTGTCTTGCTGCGGCAAACCTTCATTCCAGAGCAAACCTTCACCTCTCCAGATGTTCCTCCACCTGCTCCCGCTCTCACTACAGATCACAATATCATCTGCAAACATCATAACATCACACCATAGTTCCAGTCTAACCTCATCTGTCAGCCTGTCCATCACCACTGCAAGCAAGAAGGGGATTAGAGGTGATCCCAGATGTAGTTCCATCTCCGTCTTGAGCTCCTCTGTCACACCTACAGCACACCTCACCAGTGTCTCACAGCTTGCATACATGTCTTGCAGCAGACTGGCTTGTATGCCACTCCAGATTTCCTCATACAGTGTCATAGTTCCTCTCTCTGAACTACTCGAGAAGAAGCCACGGGATCTCGCACCCTTTGCAGGAGAATACGCACCGATGATGCCGAAGATGCCCAGGATGTTGGGGGCGAAGATGACAAGCATGTTGATTAAGGTGAGCAGGACGATCGCGATGGCCACGTGACGCAGCCAGCTAAAGGCCTTGGTGGGGAACAACATCTGCTGGATGGCCCTGCGCACCTGAGGAACCATAGCGAGGGTTACTAGAGGAGACGGTCACACAGGCTTGGGGAAGTAAAGGAACTTACGGGAAACAGGACGATGGGGACGGTGAGTGTGACGGCGGTGAGGACGGCCACGCGCACGCACAGGATCAGCGTGTCGTAGGGATCGATGCGGCTGTAGGTGTGCAGCAACTCCGGCTCCACTTTGCCTGTCCAACACACCCATCAGAGGTTCATCAATGTTGATCAATCAGGTGATCAGCCAGAGCTGCTCCTGCTGTTGTTCCACACACGGGCCACCGGGGGGCGTTCCGACACAGGAATTTGTGGGCTGCCTGACATCACACCTGAGCTTCATGAGTCTACACTCGTTTTTCATTGAACTGTTGCTGTTGAGGACCAAACAAAGTCAAATAAGACCATTGACCAAATGGTTACGGACAGATGGTGTAACCTTCATCCTGCTCCTGACCATGACCAATAGCTTTTGTGAGCACACGAGAGGTGAGAGCAAAATGAAATGTTTGTCGAGGTTTGTATGGAACAAATACCACCTCTTCCTTCTCCTGATGGCACAATATCTGTGGGACTTCTTGGCTCTCGCTCACACGTGAGTACCAGCGTTCGACCTTCAAGGTGTTCCCTTTGCAGCATTTCTGAGTTCAACTGTAAAAAATACCTTTCCCCTCTTCTGTCTCACGTTTAGGCAGGAAACATCTGATTTGACCCTGAAGGTTCTCACTGCTCAGTCACAAGAGTGTGAAGAACCAGAGCCGCTGGTCTCACCGTAAAAGGTCAGGTAGCCGAAGAGAGCAGCCAGGAAGTACATGCTGTACATGACAAAGATGGAAATGTTGGAAACCTTCTGCATCCTCTTCTTTGTCGGGCTGCAGAGAGACAGAGGTCCATGAGAACGTTGGGTTCTCCGGTATACTTTGAGACTCTGCGGGCAGGAGAGAAGAACTCACTTGCGGAGCTCAGTGTAGATGGGCAGCACCTCGGGGTGGCAGACGAAGGCAAAGGCCAGGATGGGGATGGTGTACGCCGTCTGTGAGGAAGAACATGGACACTTAACTGCCGCATTCTTAAGCGTTAATGGACATGGAGACACTTGGTTCTCCTGAAAAAGGCATCTTCACTTCTGAGGGACCAGAGAGTTCTAACTCAGGAGGGGTTCCAGGCCTCTGGCCTCCAAAATGGTCCTGGAGGTCATATGGATTGTTGAACAAACTGCCCTGGAGGTCACGCGACGAAGGTGCGGCTGATTGTTAGACAACCAGGGGAGGGGCCACAAAGTGCCCTGTCACTGGCTGATGGGGGCGTAGTCCCGCCCCTCCCCCCGTGCTCTGAAATTCTTTGACTCCTCAGTCAAACCACATGTCTGGAAACCATATAGCGCCTTCTGTCCTCTAACTGTCCTGTTCTGACACATGGACCTCAGTCGGGTGTCAGATGAAGGTCCGGGGTCGTTTCCACCAGACCGTTAGCAGGCCGCTAGACAACAGGCCAATGTTCTCTAAGAACCAGAAACTGGACAGATCACGTGACTACGGACAACAGCTGTGTCGCAGCAGGAACAAGGGCCCTCGTCCACTTCTTCCACCCACCTATCTCCACCAACTGACACTTCCAACGCCAACCTGCTCCATCTACCACCCCCTTTGCCTGCGTCCTCCTCCACTTAGACACCTTCTTCTCCACTCACCTCCTCCACCTACCCACCCTCTACTGTACCATCTCCTCCTCACAGCACCTCCCCTCTATTGTCCACTACACCCACCAACTCCTCCAGCCACACAAGCACCCTCAAGCCTATCGCCTCCCCCAGGCTGTCACAGAGAACACTCTGTCTGAAGTTTCACCCTCTGCTAAATTCAGCTCCATCCTCCAGGATCGAGGTGGAAACGTCGACCGCTGGTGGGCAAGGACCCCTCCCATCTCCACCCCACCCCCGGCAGCAACATTCTGGCTTCTTTCCAGGAGGAGAAATAAAACCTGCAGTCTTGGTTTTAGTTCAATTCTCTCTAGCTATATTTGCTTTTCCTGCAGTTTCCTCTCAAAATCAGCTTTACCAAGCCATGTTCTTCACACCTGCGTTCTCTCCTCCAGGTCAGCAAGTCCACAGTCACTGGGTTTGAGCGGGTTCTTGAATGAAGCCGAGCCTCGAGGGGCCACACAGAAAAAACGAGTGGGGGGTTTCCGGGAAAGGGTCAGGCCCTCGGTCAACTATGTGGACCCACCTGTGAGTTGATGGTGAACATGCGCGGGGCGCAGTGGGACTCCGTGTCGTCGAGAAGGAGGCTGGCGCTGTGATCAGAGACGTTGGAACCTGGGACGACGACGGTCCCGTTGGCTGAGAACTCCTGGAACGGGCAGGGGATCTGAAACTTCTTATAGATGACCTGCGGCAAGAGACAACATGAGGAGTCTACGAGAAGACATGACGAACCGAGTTCCGCGAAGTGACCAGGTCACGTTTCGCTCGACCTCTTGATTAAAATGAAACTGTCCCATCAGTCCATCGTGGAGCCGAACCATCTGTGACTCAGACGGCCATGAGAGCAAACCAAACTCCCTGAAATTCACTCCCAAACAGACAGAGGTCCTTACCGCCGTGAGGAAGAACACCATGCAGCTGAGAGAGAATCCGCTGGTGTAGCCGAGATACCCTGAGGAGGAACCAACGACAGAACTCAGAACCACGGTCTCCGTTTGTACACACTCTTTCATGGTACAGAGCTCATGCAGGAGCTCGAGCTGCATCTCTCTCTGGGGTTGGTGTTTCCTCTCGCTGAAGTGATTCCAGGACCTTCTAAACATTGGGTCACCTTAGGGTCTTGTTTCCTCGTGGCTCAGAGCTCAGATTAGGGTTTGGTCCCTCTTGAAGTCGTCAATATTTGTCATGGGGTGACAGGAAATAAACACATCTTCCAAAATAAAATGTATCCATGTGTGCTGCCAGAAGCCAAATGACAAGCACTTGACAAGAATTACATTGCAGACACACAGATATATATTTATATACTACACTTATGCACACACAGTATCTTTAACACTATTCTTGTCGTACTGTCTCCAACCTCTAATTCTTTACACGTATAACTTCATCTTCTTTGACTTTGCTCTTCGATTCGTTCTAACAATGGAAGTCTGTGAAAATGTGACTGGACACCCCAGACTAACGAGCCTCGGGCACTGCATTGTCAAGAACGCCTGTCTCCTGGGCATTTGACTAAAGTTCTTGGAATCTGGATAGAGAGCTGGAGAAGAGACGGAGAACACAGACCGACCAGGACGGGATGTTTAGGAATAAAAGGTCTTCCGGTTTATTTCAGGGCGATTCGGTCCAAATTCAATACCGCGACTCACCGAGGTGCTTCATCAGGGCCAGAGGCAGGATGACGCTGGCGGAGACCAGGATGACCAGGTAGTTTCCATTTAAGTACCAGAGGCTGCGGGGGAAAGAGTCCAGTTTACTTTGGTGAGCGGGACATTTCGAACAGCAGCTCACAGACAGACAAAAATAGAAGTGGGCAGAAATCCGGAGATGCCGTTTAGGAGTGCATGTGGCTGTGAGTCCAATAAATCAGGAACATCTCAAAATAGTGTGAGGGAACTTTGAATCCACAGCAAGCTGCTGAAATTCCAAAGGCGGTGTGTTCAGGAGCGACGTGGTGGGAAAGTCTATGGTCACGGGGCTGCGGAAATATGTGTTTGCTTGTGTTGCTGCTGCCGGCTGGACTCTTACGTAACTGACGGCTGTGACAGCAGGCAGATGGAGCTTCTGCACCGACTTCCATTCCAAGCCCCTACCGGTCCAGTCTGATCCGAGTCCTGGCCTGGTCTGAAACCAGTATTGGTAGGGTATGGTCTAAGTCCTAACCTGGTCTGGTCTACGTGCCCGCCTCAGCTGGCATAAACACTGGCTCAATCCAAGAACCTATCCAGACTGGTATAAATACTGGCCTGAACCAGTATGGGTATGGCCTGGTCTAAGTACCTGCTGGCTCTGATCCATGTACCAGCCCAGGCAGGTACAGGTACTGGACGGTTCTAAAACAAGTCCCAGTCTGCTCCACATAACAAGCAAAGGCAGGTACAAGTACCTGCCCGATCCAAGTATCTATCCTGGTTTGTAAAAAGTCCCAGTCTGGTCTGGAACCAGTCATGGTATGGTCTGGTCTAAGTATTGGCCTGGTCTGAAATCAGTATCTGTGTTCTCCGGCCTAAGTACATGCCAATGCTTGTCCAAGTACCGGCCCGATCTGATCCGAGTACCAGCCCGGTCCGGTGCACGCATTGGCGGCTGCTCAGGTCTCTGTTCTGGCCGGATCCGCGGTGACCAAATTCGAAGAACTCTGTGCACAGTACAACAAATACAACTCAAGGACTCACCTACGTCCAGTCAAGACAAGGACCGTTGAATCTGAACTGATGAAGACCAGTTTGTAGAAAATGGTCTTTGTGGCCAAGAAGCCTGCTACTGATGACCCACAAGATATACGCTGACTGCATGTGTGTTTCCCTCGAAAGCAGAGCGAGTGAATGCATCACAACAGGTCATGTCCCTCGGACATTGGGTCGGTAGGTTATTTTAGACGATCAGCTTTCTAACAAGTCTTCAGTTTTCTGAGCTGTTTTTAAATCTCAGTCACTTGAGACAAGTTCAGCTCCTGCAGACCGCTGGACTCTGACTGAACAACATGAAGGTCTTGGACCAAACAACCTGCGACCTGACTGGACAACATGCAGGACTCTGACTCTGACTGAAACGGGGGGTTTCTGGTCTCGGACTGAAAAATCCGAAGGTCTGCGGACTGAAAAATCCGAAGGTCTGGTTTTTGCCCCCTAACCTGCTTCAGTCACCGGATCACGCCTGTTTCTCCAAATATGTAAGTAGTGTAAGGACATCCTGAGTCAAAAGGTGCCAGCCTGTCAATCACACACCTCCGGCCTCTATTTAAAAAGCCACTGATAAAACGTCCGGGCACCGCCAGCAGCCCGTCACGCCCCCCCAGCCCCCTTCCTCTTGACGCCACGGATGTCAGTAGCCAGAGGCCCGTGGAGTGGAAATGAACAGAATGTGTCCTGGCTGACGGCTGACACTGAGCCGACCCGTCCTCATGCTCGGCTTCAGAATTTGGCACTCGGGTCTCACCACCTGCTGCTGTCATTTGTTGAATGTGTCTGGGGGGCGGAGGCAGGGGGGCGGAGGCGGGGGATAGTACTTTGGTTTTGATTGTAGCTAGGGCCAACAAACCCGGATAATAAACACGTCGGAACAGAGGCCTGGGCTGGTTGAAGGGCACGTCTCAGCTGGGAACAGACACACATGTCGGATGACATTCCCCTCCCCCCCTCCGCTCACCGTCTGGGACGCAACTTATCGCAAAAAGCGCTCTCGTCCATTGGCCACCCGAGTGAGGGGCTGTGAACGTGGCAGCGGGACTTCCTACCGGGGCAGAGTTGTTTTTAGCTTTGAACGGCGGCCCTGTCCGAGGCCTTATGCAGCAAGTGGCATGACTGTGACGTGGAAGCGGGCTGCTGATGAGCGGGGGGTCGCTGGCGGCGCTGGTGGGGAGGGGGGTTACATAGCTGACAAACACGGCCCCCTTGTTGCTCGGCGGTAGCAGGCTGGATTCCCTTCACGCCCCCACTCTCAATCAGCGAATGGCACAATCTGACGAGCGGCCGCTGGAAGCGGTCGCGTGACCTCCAGCGTGATACTGTGTACTCACTCCGAGCTCGGATCGGCCTTCAGGAACGCCTGGATGACCAGCGGCAACTCGGACTTGACGATGTAGAGGTAGCTGGACATGGCTGGGACAGAGCACAGTCACATTTTCACTAAACACAATGCGATCATTTACGCGGAAAGCCTCACGTTCGCCGGCGCTGACACACCACGCCGCTGCCTGAATATTTCAAATGTGTCAAATTCAGTTTCCCCCCTTTAAACGAACGGAAACGCATTTTGTCCGTGTTCCAGACCCCCGGCTTTGCTACGTGTTTTAAATAAGAAAAACATCCTTATTAATAACAACTTAAAGCTACAATGCTATGCTGAATGTAACAAGCACACTTTTGCTACACTTTATGTCTGAACTCCATTTATGGCCGGAGTGAAGCCGCTCCTCTTTTTAAAACGATTGCAACGACCAGTGATTCTGTCAGAGCCGTCTCTCGGCCTGTTTGACTGTCAGGAAGGTGAGATTTGGAGCGGGAACGGCATTTAACCCGCTGAGAGACGCAGACAGAACCCCGACCCCCGCGACCCCGTGACCACCCCACCCACCCCAGCCCTGTGAGTTATTCCGTCTGACATTTGACATTCAGGACAAACTGTGCCGGTAACAACTGCCACTGATGTTTGGAGAGGCTACGTCATGTTGAAGGTGTCGACGGTGACCCGAGGAGAGGACCGGCTCCGGTGACGAGCCACGAGACCCGGCACCGTAAATACATGGGTTTAGATACATCTACCCATCATGCACCAACCACGGTTCAGGCTGGAAGAAAACCACTGTGGGCGTGTGCACCGCGTCATGTGACAGCGGACCATGAATGCCTCCTTCTGCTGCGAGGCTGCTGACTCTCCTGGCGGCAAACACAGTCAGGGTTGTTCCTCACCTCCGATGTTCTGCAGGGTGATGGCGATGCCGGCGGCCATTTTCCCAGGAGTCCCGAAGGCCCGGAACCCCAGCTGCTCGTACGCACGGATTCCTGAGAGGAGAAACATCACCTTCATTCGCGCGCTGATGTTTCTGTCTCTCTAAACAACGTCTCCTGGTGTCCATACGTTCCCTCGGGGTTCTCCGACAGGAGGAGTCCGTCTTCTATACTGTCATGGTTCCATGAACAAACTCAGACCTACTTCTAAGTAACTTCTCGGCCAGGCGGCCGCGCTTACCCACGATTCCAGAGGATTTGAGCAGCAGGTGAATGGAGTAGGAGGACAGAGCTGCTACGGCCGTGAGGAGGAACCTGCAAATGTAGATGAAAAGAAAGGTCACAGAGGTTTATCTGGAACCGGGAAATTAAGTTCTCCTCGATCTCGGACTGAAGGAACATGCCGGAGAAGGACGGAGGTGGCGAGATCTTCGGGGATCAGAAGGTGCCGAATGAAAGAACCCTCCTGGAAAGCAAAGATCTGGGGTTTTTTTCAAAAGCACATCGTCTTCAAGACCTGGAAGGGTCTGTTACTGCAGCTGCAGGAGGTCCTGAGCATGAAAATAAACACGTGGACTCTTCAGCCCTGTGAACAGTAGATGGAGGCCAGCGGTCACGCCGAAGAATGGAAGTTTCTCACAACCTCCTCCAGAGGCTCTGAAGCTCCAGGCTTTCTCCTCCAGATTCCTCGAGGTCAGAAGGTGATCCCACACCGACCCCTTTCCCAGGCCTTTCCTGAAGACCCTGGAACCACAACCGGTGGGCAGAGAGACGGAGGCTGAACTCTGAGATTCCACTGAACTTTGCATCACAAAAGCTCTGCAAGGCTTGCAGCCTCCCTAAATCCACAGATTAGCAATTGTTTTACTGGACTGCTCTGCTTTGTCAGGACGAGAACCGGAGTCAGAGCTCCTGCCGGAGCGGACCGGGTGTCCGCCTGACCGCAGACGGGCTGCGTGCAAGAGAACCCCCGGTTGGAAACACTGAGGAGAAAAGAGTCCAAAACAGGAACAAAACAACCGTCTCCGAGGTGTTTGGACAAAATGTCCCTTCGTACGGAGGCAGGAGGTTTTCTACCATCGTCCCCCGAGGTATCTGCAGTCGGGGCAAACTTGTCACCAGAAAATTTGAGCTTTTTCTCGAAACGTCGCTCTTTTTGGAGAGGCCTCAAAAACTTTGAGCGACTCGCTGAGCCCGACAGTCCGACCGGCTCCGAGGCTTTTCAGGGGCAGCTTGGGATTATTACCTTCGGGTCGCCCGAACGTTCACGCTTTCAAATCCCTGCGGGAAACTCACGATCGATTGAAACTATAACTTCCCGTCTTCCCGGTCGACGCCAAGACCGTCGAACACCAGCTGTACAAACAAAGGCCCTCCAGACCGAGATAAAACTTGAGTTGATGAAGATATGCAGAGAAGCCTGTACATCTGAATAAACACATCCTAAAGGTGCTCCGGATCTGGATCTCCTGCAGGGTTGAATGAC
Organism: Fistularia tabacaria; assembly: GCA_901007705.1. Taxonomy (NCBI): domain Eukaryota; kingdom Metazoa; phylum Chordata; class Actinopteri; order Syngnathiformes; family Fistulariidae; genus Fistularia; species Fistularia tabacaria. The sequence goes on along the minus strand of CAAKHD010004221.1, from coordinate 6,292 downwards.
CTCCTCCCTAGCTTCACTCCATTCCGCTACACTGGTGCGACTGTTGGGTTCCGCTGACGGACGATCCGGCTGACACTAGAAAGAAGTAGCATCAGTAAAAGGCTTGAATTCTCAGTGAGTGGCGCCCTGCCTGGAGCTGATCCGGGATCTGGAGCGTTGAGTATTTTGGGCCGAGGCCTTTAGGGGACACGTGTGAGGAACAGAGGGAAGGAAGCATGAGAGCAGATGAGGTTTTCCGTTACACGTCGACTGAGCCGGTTCTAAATCCGCCCTAAAAGCACTACTCTTGCTCTTAATAGACGATGAGTACTTGTTACGTAAAAATAACTTCCTGTGTGGAGTCTCCATGTTCTCCCCGTGTCTGCGTGGGATTCCTCCAGGTTCTCCGGTTCCTCCCGCAGTCCGAAAACATGCAGAAGGTTCGTTGGAGACCCTGAATTGTCCAGACGTGTGAATGAGAGGGTGAATGGTTGCGTGCCTCTCATTCCACTACAACCTGTTCACCCACGACTGGGTCGCCTCCTGCAAGGGCAATATCGTCCTGAAGTTCACGGACGGCGCCGCGGTGACGGGACTTATCGTTGGCGGGGACGAAACGGTGAACAGGATGGAGGTGACAAGTCTGGTGTCATGGTTTGAGGGCAACAACCTCAAGATGAAGGAGATGATAGTGGACATGAGGAAGGAGAGGAGACCTCGTTTGCCACTGTTCATCCACGAGTTTGACGTTTTAAATACCCGGGTGTCACACCACATCAGCGAGGACCTCACCTGGTCAACCGACACCTTGCAGATGGTTGAGATAGCTAAACAGCAGCTGTAGCTTCCGAGGAGGCTGAGGAAGTTTGGCATGTCACCCAAGACCCTCGGTAACTTCCACAGCTGCATTGGGGAGAACATCGTGACCAGCTGCATCACCGTGAGGTCCGGCAGCACCACGGCCTCGGACCGCAGACGATTACTGCAGAGGAGATCTCCAGAACCCCACTGCCTTCTCTGCAGAGCACCTACCATCATTGAGTCCACAGCTTTGAACAAACAAGGACCGCAGCCGCCCCGACACAGACTCTTTACACTTGTACCCTCACGCGGAAGGTACTGAAGTGTGAAATGTAGGACCTCGAGACTGAAGAAGTTGTTTTACCCAATTGCCTTGAGACTCCCGAACTACTCACAGGAGTTCTCCGTCATCGATGACCCCAGGACAATCAGCTGCGCGCCACTGTTTCCATTTCATTTTGCACTTTTTCCATTTGTGTCTGTCTCCATAGGACATGCGAATGAATGAGTGAATGATTGTCTGTCTGTATATGTGGTCCTGTGATGGACCGGCCCAGGGTGAACCAATGACAGCTGGGATGGGCTCCAGGCTACAGTGAATGAATGGACGAGGATTTAACAATCACTCCTTTGTTTAACAAGTAAAACTATCTACCAATAAAACAGATACTACTTCAAGTGGTTGGAAATGCAGTATTTTGTTCGAGGAACTGTACTCTGTCTTGGAATAATGAAATCTGTCCTTCGGGACCGTCAATGAGACAAAACTAATCCAGCTCAGCTCCGTTCTTTTTTCCCCTAAACACGTGCAAAGTATTACCTCTTCGAGTCGTCCAGGAAGTCAGCCTGTGGCAGGCAGGTTCTTTGACGGACGGGCGTTTCTACTCACCAGAAGAGGAGGATGCCGGTGTTGGCCATGGCGTAAGCCAGTCCCAGGATCCCGCTCCCCATGATGGCATTCCCCAGGTTGAAGACCGACATGCCGAAGGAGGTTTTTCCTTCAAACTAGGGGGAGAGAGTTCACGTCAGACCTCTGCTTTCAGACCCGGGTGTGAAGCTGAATCACCTGCGGGTCACCTACGTCGGTGAATGTGATCGGTTTCTTTCCGTTTCCGCTCAGCAGAAATTCCTCGTTTTCCAAACCTCCGTCGGGGTCCTCGAACCTGAAGGACACGGTTTGGGCCGTTAATCGACCAGCTCGTAGAGTGACGCCGAAGCTCTTCCTAACGTCAGTGATGATCAGATCTGTGGCCGAACTGTCGTACCTTAACGTCTGAGTGCCGTTTCTGTGCACGGATCCACCCGGGAGTGCAGGCACACAAAAAAAAAAAAAGGTTAACATGCATTAAAAAACAAACCGCAAATGCCGGAAATCAGTCAACATCAGCGGACAAACCGAACACTTCGGTCCTGACAGAGTACTCGAGTACTCGACTCAAATAACGCGGGAAGTAGTTTTCACACCGCAAACGGACAAAGGTCCTCACATGCTGCCATTCAGATATTACTAGAAGAGGAGGGACGAGGAGGACACTCACTGATCGTCTTCCATCAAGGTCTTCATCGGGACGCCCACCTCGCTCCCCAGCTCGTGGCTCTTCCCGTTGGACAAGATGTTCATCTCGGACTGAGAGGGATCCATTATGGCCGACGGCGTTGATGCTCGTGTGTCGTCAGTGAAGCAGATAATTTCGGGTCATTCACCGCCTTCGGTGTCTGGATGCGGGGAGAGAGTACATGAGTGGGCGGCTACAAACCGAGCGCGCCTTTATCTCACGCGTCAATCAAACGCAGTTGGAACCGAGAGAAAACAATGTGCCGTCGGAGACGATAAAAATCTACTTTAGCACTGGACTCTTCATGTCGGATTCAGGCCACGAAGATGAAGGTCCTTAAGACAAAAGGTATACGCGTACTGGTGGAGCTGGTTTCCTTTGACTCAGGGGTTACAGCAGCGATAACAGCGGTTCTTTACCGCATTTTGAAACGCTTTCAGGCGGCGTTGGGAGCAGGACCAACTGCAGGGACCAAACGGAGGAAAGGAAGGGGATTTTGACCTGCGAAAAACATCGTTTGTCCGGATCATCAGACCGGCGAGCGGCAAAATTCACCCGCAAACTTGACACAGCTGGGAGGATCACCAAGCCGCCGAGACAGCATCTGCTGAAAGCTGACCGGCTGGAGTTTCGAGTGATAAGAATGACCAGCCCTGAAAGAGTAAAGTCCACATCCGGATTCCCAGTAGCTTGGCTGACAGCCAGCCAGAACGAAAAGGAAAACAGAGAGGGTTCGAGTACGTCGCCTTGGGGAACGCCAAACAACTCCGACCGAGCCGTGGACGATCCTGACCCTGAAAAGCTTCTGCTGCCCCCGCGGACCCCAAGAGCGGACGCGAATAGAACAGCTACCGAAAAAAAAAAAGCCCCTCTAGGAGCGGAAACCACGACGTTTGGTAAATACCAACCGCCACCTGCAGGGGATGTTCCAACCCCTTTGGGCTACGCAGGTCCGGAGGACGTCTCGGGTTGTTAGGACAAAAAGGCTGAGAGTCTTTCGCCTCCTGCCGGGTTCAGGTCTGGTTGCTCAGGGGTTTGACTCCGCATGAACCGCAGAGCGTCCTCCTCACTCCGGTCCAGGTGCCAGAAACCCTGCTCTTCTAGTGGAGCGGTGGCAAAGTGCGGCTGAAGCACCCCGGAGTTAAATATGCAGGCATGAAATATGAGTTGAGGGGACGACGGTTCAGGACGGAACGTTCGACAGGTCTTTTACAGTCGACATACTGGCTTGAGAAGGGAGGAGCAGGCGGGAGGAGGGAACAATCCAAATTCCCAAGAGAGGTTCTGGTAACGCGGCAGAGCCGGTCATCGCGGGACACCGAACCCTGATAGGCCAATCGGACGGACTGAGGAACCACAGGACGCAGGAGACCCCCCTCATGTTTCACCTGGAGGCATTTGATTTGTCCGTTTGAAGGAATTCTGCCTCTTTTTCCAGCCTCTGCCCGCTTCCACCTCTCCTATTTCATGTTTCTTCTCCCGCTCACACGTCCGTCGTCACAATTCCATGAAGTGTTCCTCATGAAGTGTTGAACATTGCCCCCCCCCCTAAACCTCCACGCCCACCTGCACTGTTGACACAGTGACTTTCAGCATTGGCACGGAAACCGTCCGTAGGGCGCCGTCGGGGACCTGTCAGATATCGGACGCCGAGCCCGAAAAAGAGCGTCGGGAGCCAGATCTCTGTGCTCTGGAGATCGTCGGTCCTCGGCCGGGCAAACAAATCCAGGCGGCCCGAAGGTCCAAGGTCTATTCGAGTTGTTTCTTCCCCATTCCTGTTTGCTCAGGGCTTTGTGTGGTTAATGTCACACACCCCCAGATTCCCAGAGATGCGCAAATGTTTCCCTCCCGTTGCACAACTCCACGGGCGATAACTGCGAGCCTTGCCGTTCTCCTGCGGGACCGCGGAGATCCGCCCTGACCGTAAAACAGTTATTACCGTGGAACATCACGCTAACTTATAATTAGCCCTTAATTACACACCACAAGCAGCCATCGCCTCCGATAACCGGGGGTTACTTCTCCTCAGGTTCCCACACCGTGGAACACGGCTGGTCTTCATCGGACCATAAGGAACATCGAGCCATCGGGAAAACTGGGGGTTACAAGCGAAGCAGACCGACAGTCGGCACTTCCTGTCGCGACAGCGGTCCGATAATGATGGAGGGACCGACCCGTTCCGAGCAGATACTGGGGAGGGAACGGTCTTTGGAGTGTCCACCCTGTCCAGAGAACCGAGGACTGCCGTCTCGGGGTTGGGTTCTCGCACAGGTTCCTCGGGATCTCGGCCTGGACGTCACAGATGATGGCCTCCTGGTGGTCACACCCAGTCACCCGGGGATCTCCTTCGAGTTCGGGTTGGACTGAAGGAGCAGAGGGTTCGAGCCGCAGGGAGGGAGAAGCTCCGCTCCATCCGGCACGTGGCGCAGCTTCTGTTACATAACAGCTGCATTAGCGGGGTGAGGGATGTCACATCTGACAGATACAGGCAGGTGTGTGTGTGTGTGTGTGTGTGCGTGTGTCATCCAATCGTGGTGTTTCTCCAGGGCTTGGAGTCGAACCTCCTCCGGACAGCTTTGCGCGGATTGGATGGAAACCAGAGAGGAGGGGAGTCGGCTCTTCTGATTGGAGAAACGCGGACAGAAGGGGATTCTGTTCCTTCGTAACATCTCCATCTCCAGAAAAAAAAAAAAATGCTTCCACCATTTTTGGTGTCACGAAAAATCCCCCGATCGACCGATTTGACTGATTCGTAGAATTAGAAGATCGTTCTCTGAAGGAAACACGTCGTCCGCTTCACGGATCGGTCTTCACTTAATCATCTGAACATCCATGTCATCTCGTGCCGTCAGTGAAGAAGTTCTACACCTTCTGGTGGAACAGCGCACCTCAATAATCAGCAGAAACGTACTGCTATGTAATTACTTGGGATTAACAAAGACGTTTGGAGCTTTGTGGCGTGAAAGCGCTGAAACATCAGGAGGAGAAAGAAAAATTGGCTCTGAGGTACTACTGGTACTCGAAGGATGGAAAATAGTACTGCGTAGGTCTGCGGTACTGCTGATACTGTTAAATGGAGCTATCAGGGCCTCAATCAGTATCAGATCTAGGTACTCGTACTTCATGACTCTGGGGTACTGCTGATAGTATCAGACCTAGGTACGAGTACTGCATGGGTCTGGGGTACTACTGATACTGGCAAATGAAAGTGTGAGTACTTCATGGCTCTGGGGTACTGCTGATAGTATCAGATCTAGGTACGAGTACTGCATGGGTCTGGGGTACTACTGATACTGGCAAATGAAAGTGTGAGTACTTCATGGCTCTGGGGTACTACTGATAGTATCAGATCTAGGTAATAGTACTTCATGGCTCTGGGGTACTGCTGATAGTATCAGATCTAGGTACGAGTACTGCATGGGTCTGGGGTACTACTGATACTGGCAAATGAAAGTGTGAGTACTTCATGGCTCTGGGGTACTGCTGATAGTATCAGATCTAGGTACGAGTACTGCATGGGTCTGGGGTACTACTGACAGTATCAGATCTAGGTACTCGTACTGCATGGCTCTGGGGTACTACTTATACTGGCAAATGAAAGTGTGAGTACTTCATGGCTCTGGGGTACTACTGACAGTATCAGATCTAGGTAATAGTACTTCATGGCTCTGGGGTACTGCTGATAGTATCAGATCTAGGTACTCGTACTGCATGGCTCTGGGGTACTACTGATACTGGCAAATGAAAGTGTGAGTACTGCATGGCTCTGGGGTACTACTTATACTGGCAAATGAAAGTGTGAGTACTTCATGGCTCTGGGGTACTGCTGATAGTATCAGATCTAGGTACTCGTACTGCATGGCTCTGGGGTACTACTGATACTGGCAAATGAAAGTGTGAGTACTTCATGGCTCTGGGGTACTACTGATAGTATCAGATCTAGGTACTGGTACTGC
>CAAKHD010004220.1:70064-80489 GCA_901007705.1 Fistularia tabacaria | reverse complement strand
CCCCACCCCCCCCCCCACCCCCACCCCCCACCGACCCTGGCTGCTACAAGGCATAATGTTGAAACATCCTGCCTTTTCCCATGTGTGCGGCCGAATGCCAAGCATTACATCATGCCCCAGTGGTTTAAAAGGGCAGGATTATGGGGAGAGGTGCCAGAGCTAATGCTCAAAAATAAGTGAATGTGAGAGGTTTCTGCTAATCACTTGTTTTCCTGATGTTTACATGGTTCACTACATTTTCGGTGCAATGGTGCAAATTTGTTATCTGATTTATTACAAAAAAAAATAAAAAATTTTGAATTAAAAAAATTGGGGGGCTGAATGAAAAAATTACTTCAAATCTATATAAACAATCTCCCTTTACCCGCTATAGTGGTTCTGTTTTTGTCTGTACGTCTCGCTGGCTTCATTTTCCAGGCCCCATTGTTTTCCCCTCCCAGGATCCAGGAACCCCCGATAGGGCTGTCTTGCAGACGTAGCTAATGCAGTTGAAGTGCAGTTTAGCGGAGGGCTTTATGCAGCGGGGTTGAGGGATAGTATCCCACGGCAGCACGCGGCTCTCCGCCCTAAAACAGACCAGATTTGACCTCACCGCGGACCAATAACAAAAACAAACGAGGGACTGGTTTAAACAGAAGATACATAGATAGATACACATAGATACATTTTTATTCATTTTCTATATACCAGGTTTTTACACTTCCACGCCTTTTCCTGAATCCCTATCAAGAGAAAAAAAAAAAAAGAAGCATCTCATTTGTCTATATATATTTGCTTCTTTTTAAATTATTACCCGCATGTGTATGCAGTATTTCTGAAACCCAACGCCCGCAGCTCTCCCAGCGGCCTGCACTTATGTACCCCCTCCCCTTCGTCATCTTCCAGGGACCTCCCGCAAAGAGATCACGGAGCACTGGGAGTGGCTAGAACACAACCTGCTGCAGACGCTCTCCATCTTTGAAAATGAAAATGACATAACCACTTTTGTCAAAGGAAAAGTCCAGGTAAATATGGATTCTTGAATATCATGTTATTGTTTTTTTTTAGTTGTCTTAAATCATAGAGTACAGTAAAAAAAAAAAAAAAAAAAAAGTAGTCGGCTTGTACACGAAGCGTGGTTTGAGGGGAAGAGGACTAATTTATACAATATACACTGCAATATATGCAGATGTAAGCACAAAGGTGGATGATCTGTGTATGAATAAAAGCAAAGTTCCTCTGAATATGTTTCACATTTGCCCACAGTTGTAGTCCTCCCCCCCGATTGATTCAATCGGAATGACATACATTTCAGTCGTTACATACATCTGCATTTTTCTCAAATGCAATTGATTTAATTGCACTAGTCTGAACATGTTAAAAGCTCAGAAAAGAAATGCTGGAAATCTCAACGGTAGTGTCTGTTTCCAAGAGAAATGCCTGGTCCTTCAACATCAAGGGGGGGCCCTTTTGTAAGCGGTATCATGCTGGAACTGAACTTGAAGTTTTGCTTAAAAAAAACAAAACAAAAGGTGCCCTTCACAAATCTGCCTGCAGGTTCTGTTCAATATCAAACACTGCTTTTATTTCTCTATTTTATTTCTCGAAATTTATTTTTAGCGCGTGAGCACAACAAGACAAATAACCATTCAGTTCCACTGCACTGGAGAAAAGGCAGACAAACTGGCAGCATGTATCTTGGAATTTTGCACAACAAAAATCAATATTCCTGCAAACAACATTGAGCATTTCTACACGGGGAAACCGTGAGAGCGAATAAAATAGTGGGAATGTAGAACTGGATCAAGGGTTTACACAGAAACGTTTTTGTGCCGCTGAGTCTCAGCTGTTGAGTTCCCGAATCAATAGCGCCTTTTGTTTGTTTCCACCTTGCCGCAGGGCATTATTGCAGAGTACAACAAGAACCATGATGTCAAAGAGGACGACGATACCGACAAGTTCAAAGAGGCCAGCGCCAAATTCCGTAAACTGTTTGGGATGCCAGAGGAGGAGAAGCTGGTCAACTATTACTCCTGCAGCTACTGGAAGGGCAAGGTGCCGCGACAGGGATGGCTGTACCTGAGCATCAACCACCTCTGCTTCTACTCCTACCTGCTGGGAAAAGAAGGTTGGATACGTGCTGAACTAGGTTGTAATATAAATGCTCCTCAGACACCTTCAACTCTCGGAAGATTCAAAAAAGCAGATTATGAACAGAACTTAACTTTTAACTGCTTTATTACTCAAAATTTCCCAGATATCCCATTGCAGAGTCTGAAATTTTGATCTAGCTGATATTTGCTTATTGTCTTATTGTTATGTCTGACACAATGGCGTCTTCCACGTTATGCTTTAGATAGATGGATAGTCATTCATCCCTCTCCCAGAGGGAAACACATTTATCGTAGCAGCCAGGTACATGTGGGCATCATACGGGATAGCATGGCCTAAAATTATACAGTTTGTAGCAGCATAGGAATAAATGTTAATTTTCTATTTTTTTTTTCATATATGTATATATATATATATACACACAAATACCAAATTGTATGTGTGTATATAGAATGTTATTCCACCTTTATGTCCTTTTTCACTACATCCACAAATCTTTTCTTTGGTCTTCCTCTCGGCCTTCTGCCTGGCAGTTCCAACCTCAGCGTCCTTGTACCGATATATTCACTATCCTTTCTCTGTACACGACCAGACCATCTCAGTCTGGCTTCTCTGGCCTTATCTCCAAAAACATCTAACATGTGCCATCCCTCTAATGCACTCATTCCTGATCCTATCTATCCACTTCACTCCCAAAGAGAAGTTCAACATCCTCATCTCTGCTACCTCCAGCTCTGCTTTGTCTTTTCCTCAATCCCGTGGTCTCTAAACCATACACCATCTCTGGTCTTCCCCCATGTCTTTTACACCTTTCCTTTGATTCTGGCCGATAACTCTCTGATCACCCATTACTTTTCTCCATCCGTACCGACCTGCATGAACCGGTTTCGTCACCTCTTTTCCACTCTCTCTCCATCGCTCTGGACTATTGACCCTCAGTACTTAAAATCCTCCACCTTCTTTAACTCTTCTCTCTGTGGCCTCATCGTTCCGCTTGGGCCGCTGTCATTCACAGCCATGTATTCTGTGTTACTGCAGCTCACCTTCATTCCCATCTAGATTTGCCCCCACCTGCTCTCTGCTCTCACAAAGATCACAATGTCATCTGCAAACATCATGGTCCATGGAGATTACTGTCTAACCTCTAGCCTGTCCATCACCACTGAAAACAAGAAGGGGCTCAGAGCTGAACCATGAAGTTGTCCCGGCTCCACCTTGAACTTCTCCGGCACAACCTCCCACTGTCTCCTAGCTGGCATACCTGTCCTGCACCAGTCTAACATAGTTCTCTGCCACTCCAGACTTCCTCACACATTACCGTAGTTCCTCTCCTTGCAGCCTGTCGGATGATTTTTCTTGGTCTACAAAGGCACAATGCAGCAACCTCTGACCTTCTCTGTACTTCTCTGCCAGCATTCTTAAAGCAAATACTGCATCTGTAGCTGCTTTGTCTAGTTTCCGATCAACCATGTTTTTTTTTTTTGGGGGGGGGGGGGGTTGCATCGAGTGAAGATTACTTAACCCAACTCTACTAACGAATGTTCAATTTCACACTCAGCCAAACTGGTGATTCGCTGGGCAGATATCACCCAGTTGGAGAAAAGCGCCACTCTCCTGCTGCCCGACGTGATCAAGGTGAGCACCCGTGCTCACGAGCACGTGTTCTCCGTCTTCCTCAACATAAACGAGACCTTCAAGCTGGCCGAGCAGCTGGCCAACATCGCCATGCGTCAGCTGCTGGACAACAAAGGCTTCGAGGAGGACCGCTCGCTGCCAAAGCTGAAGAAGAAGTCACCCAAAAAAGTGTCTGCACTCAAGAGGTAAGAACTGGTTTCCATTCGTCGTCATAGGTTTCAATACATTCGAACAGTCGGGGACTTCTTAATGATAATTACTGCGGGGCAGCATTGCAGCGCCTGCTGCGTGATACCATTAAAAAGTGCATAAAAAGTCCATGTTATCTGGAGATACCGTATACAGCATGTTGCATAACCTTTGGAAATCTGAAAAAGTCTTCATTTAGCCTGTAATTGTCAATTTAACAGTTTTCACAACACTCAGGGCCGTTTTGTATAATTCTATTTTTTTTCTTTTTTTTCTCCACGTTCAGAGATCTGGATGCAAGAGCCAAGAGCGAGCGCTACAGGGCGCTCTTCCGTCTGCCCAAGGATGAGAAACTGGACGGGCACACAGACTGCACCCTGTGGACCCCCTTTAACAAAATGCACATTCTAGGGCAGATGTTCGTCTCCACGAACTACATCTGCTTCACCAGCAAGGAGGAGATGCTTTGCAGCCTCATCATTCCCCTTCGAGAGGTCGGTCATTCCTGTGCTTCAAAATTGTCTCTTTTTTTTGGTGTCAACATCCACTTAGGTATCTTTTATTTATTCTTTTTTTTTAATACATTTTGCATGGCAAGGTGCATGGCATTGGTTAGCACTTCTGTCTCATAGCAAGAAGGTCTGTGATTCAGTTCCAACAGGGGGGCCTTTCTGTGTTCGTTGGAGAGCCTAATGTGTGGATTAGAGGGTGAATGGTTGTATGTCTATAGATGTTGTGCTGATGAATAAATTATTTCATTTTTTATTGATCTCAAGCCATTTCAAGAATCTGTCATTTTACATCTTCGTTTTCACCACTGATTTAGATAGGAAAATTGTATTTCACAATCCTGGACATTGAAAGAGATGGTTGTGTTCTACCTATTAATGCAAAGGTGATAGTAACTCACGACGCGTCCTGCAGGTGACCATCGTGGAGAAGGCCGACAGCTCCAACGTGCTGCCCAGCCCGCTCTCCATCAGCACCAAGAACCGCATGACTTTTCTGTTCGCCAACCTGAAGGACCGGGACTTCCTCGTGCAGAGGATCTCCGACTTCCTGCAGCAGACCACCTCCAAGATCTGCCTGGACAGGGAACTTACCGGCAGTCTCAACAGCTCTGATGAAGAGGTTGGTGTGTTGAGATGAATTTCTTCTGCTGCTTTATTAGAAAGTTGTTATGGTATTTCCTTTTTCGATGCTCTGCGTGTTAAGGACGGCATGTGTAACCTGTAGGTTTACTCCCAGCCTGGATCCCTGCTCTCCAGCAGTCCACAGCACAGCCTCGGCTCGGACGTTGATCGCACCTTCAACCTGAATGACAGCAGCGTGCCGACCGCCACACAGGCCCTCATGACCATGTACCGCCGCCGTTCCCCCGAAGAGTTCAATCCCAAACTCGTGAGTGCAGCACGATCATTTCACGTGCAGTAGAGAGCGTTTTAACATCGTCCAATATCCTCCTGGTCCCTTTTGAAAATCAAGCTGGCACTATTTTTGATATCACATCACAAATGTAAAACCGTTTAAACGTGTTCTGTTTGGTTTGTCGGCGGCTTCGTTCACAGTTAAGCGGCGTAGCATATCTCTCCTAAACAGCAAGATCTGAAGATTTGTTTCAGTGAGGCTGTGCAGCAACAAAAAAAACAGGGCTGCTAACCCCTTCGGCGACTGCTCTCTTTCCGTGGAAAATGAGACACTGGAACGGGCATTGTCATTTTTTGTCAGTGTTTTCCTTTTTTATTTATATATTTCTTTATTTTTTCTCAGGCGAAGGAGTTCCTCAAAGAGCAAGCCTGGAAGAACCACTTCACAGAGTACGGACAGGGGGTGTGCATGTACCGCACGGAGAAGACCAAGGAGCTGGTCCTCAAAGGGATTCCTGAGAGCATGAGAGGGGAACTCTGGCTTCTCTTCTCTGGTGAGGAAGGCCTGACACGACCTCGCAGAGCACACAGTCGTATAATTTAAGTGTAGAACACAATAAATGGTGCCACACCCTTCAAACTCAATGCTCCCACTCGGTTTCCAAGTCGTAATTTATATGATGATCAACAATGAGCAATAAAGAAATGGTCATATTTACCAGCCTACTCACTTGTGCGGTTCTGTCAGGAGGCGCTGACCTTTGCCCTGCTCAGGATAAAGCTTTCAGCAGACAGAATGCCGTCTCCGACCATCATCCGATCTCGCACGCCGGCTCCGACTTAACTGAAACCCCCGCAGGTTACAGGGACTAGCCGAAAGGGCCTTCCTTGAATATCACATGAGTAAATCTGCAGCGCGAGGGATTCCTGAACCTTTACCAGAGACACATCGTTTCGATCAGAGGTGACCTCCTGTGCCACGAGCCTTGAACGAAGCACTCCTTTATTCACTATATCAAAACAGATAATCTGCATTAATTAATAGAAATCGCTCATGAGAAGCCAATAGCTGAGTAAATAGATTTTACTTTCAGGTTTGATCCTCTATATTAGTATTTGCACAAGTTCCAGAGTTTCGTGTTTTTTTTTTGTTTTTGTTTTTTTTCGTAAAGATCACCAGCTGCAGCTTGCAATCATTCTCAGGTGTGGAGAGCTATGTTGCCAACAGGCCCCTCCTTTGCTCCTTAGCGACCAACCTACAGCGCCGCCCGCATGTTGTCATGGCTGCACCGTGGTGAACTCGTGAAAGGGGTGAAACTAATGAAACGAGAACAATCTCTTTTAACTGGATTTCATTATTACATATGAAAGAAATGCCTTTTTTGGATTAAATTGTTCCAGATAATCCTCACGATATTTCACACGAAGGGTGCACAAACCAGTTTGGAGAGCTTCTTGTAGGGGCATGATTTGTATTTAGTGTCAGCAGCGGGGTAAAACACTCGACCATAACCCACCATTTAATTCTACTGTCCTTGTTTTATTCCTCGTCATTTATCTTTTTACACTTTTTAGCTGCTTCAATTACTTGTGATCAGTCGCTCCTCTTGTTTTTGAAATACCACCATTTGTGTGACAACTGTAGTGTTGCATAGCAGCTGGTTAAAGCATCAGTGGAGTTACGGTTGTTTTTATTAAAATCAATATTCTTAAGAATTGATCACATTTATATTAACATGACATCGCAGATTTTTATTCTCTGAATTAAAACTCTTAGGGGCGATCAATGAAATGGCCACTCATCCTGGGTACTACGAAGACCTGGTGGAGAAGTCCATGGGCAAGTACAACCTGGCAACGGAGGAAATCGAAAGAGACCTGCACCGCTCCCTGCCCGAGCATCCGGCTTTCCAGAATGAGATGGGCATCGCCGCCCTGCGCAGGGTCCTCACGGCCTATGCGTTCCGAAACCCAAACATTGGATATTGTCAGGTAAAGAAATAGTCCGTCACTTTATAACATTCTCGAGCAAAAAGATTTTTGTCACCGTGTCTTTCCAAGATCAGACTTTGATATGATCTCTTAACTCTTTCTTCATTTTTTTCACAACTCAAAGCAGATGAGTCGTTTTAATTATTATTTCTTTTTTTTCTCGCCTTCCGTTCCCAGGCCATGAATATTGTGACGTCGGTGTTGCTCCTCTACTCCAAAGAGGAGGAGGCTTTCTGGCTGCTGGTGGCGCTCTGTGAGAGGATGCTGCCCGACTACTACAACACAAGGGTCGTAGGTCAGTATTTCCATATCGATAGCAGACTGAGGGTAACTGTTTTGTTTTTTGTTTTGTTAGTTTTTTATACATCAGATGTTTGTATGAGTCTTTAACTGATGTTAAGGGCTTACATTTCATAGAGGGATTGAAGAAGAGGTTTATCTAATGCTCTGAAGAACAAATATAGTATTTTGATTTTGATGAAGAAATTGCTTTGTTCAGTAGGTATGGTAAATCAAGAAAAAATGTAATAAAAATCTGCAATTTATCAAATATATTTTATGAATATGGCAATAAAGAAAAAAAAATGCATGAATTCATAAAAAAATACTCAAATTAAACATGCAATTTCTGGGAAATTGCCAATACATGTGAATGGTTATTCGTCTGTATGGCGTGTGGATGAGAGAGGGAGTGCTTGACCCTGACAGCAGCATAAGCGATATAGATAATGAATGAATTAATTCATGTATCCTAGCACAAAGTCTCCATCTTACCCAGCAGATGACCAGTTTTTAACCTGGGAAATATGTGAATAGAATTTTGCAAAAGGCAGATTTGTAAAAATAAAAAAAGAGCTCATCACACAGCTTTTTCTTTCTTTCTTTTTTTTTTTTTTTTTTTTTTTTTTTTCCCCCTCCCTCCTCCAGGAGCTTTAGTTGATCAGGGGGTATTTGAGGAGCTCGCACGTGAATACGTACCCCAGCTGTACGACTGCATGCAGGACCTCGGGGTCATCTCCACCATCTCCCTCTCCTGGTTCCTGACCCTCTTCCTGTCCGTCATGCCCTTCGAGAGCGCAGTGGTCGTGGTCGATTGCTTCTTCTACGACGGCATCAAGGTCATCTTTCAGCTGGCGCTCTCCGTGCTGCACGCCAACATCCACCAGCTGCTGAGCTGCAAGGATGACGGCGAGGCAATGACCGTCTTGGGCAGGTAAGTGGTGAAAAAAAATTAGAAAAACCCTGGGGAACCTGCGAAATAAGAGACCCCAAGGACTCGGGAGAAGATATGAGGCGACTATCGTGCATTGAAAGGATAGGATGAGTGGGGGGAACGAGAGAAGTGCATCATGGTGTATCCCTCATCAGAGTAAACCTATGGTGGTCTAACTAGGGGCTAACCAAGGGCTAACCAAGGGCTAACTGTTAAGCTATCTCAAAATATGACTTGAATATGAAGTTGACCTGCAACATATTGAATAGCTACATTAATAGAATGAGTAATTATTGAAGCTAGAGCTGCATTTTATTGTTCAAATGCTAAATATTTATTTTGAAAAATGCAAAAAAGTAGATGGGGAGATTTGGTAGCAGTGTCGAAACATCCAGGATGGACCCAGTTAGATTTATTGGATTTATTTCTGCCTATTTTAAGATTGTTAAATATAGGCCTATTCAAAGTATCACTGTATCAGTTGTTCCAAAATTAAACCACAGCAATCCGCTGCTCCCTCTCCTGTTAAAAATAAATCTCTAATACTGTATGTTTGCACTCCAAATGAGATATACAGATGCAAAATATGTAAACATGAGCCACAGAGGTTTAGAATGGGATTGTTTCGTATTATTTGACCAATTCGAAAGCACGTTGTCGCATGAACAGTGAAGAAAATATCACGGATATGATTTGAAACCCCACTGGCCCGAGAGTAAGCTCTTAACTGAAACCTCTCGCTCTCTGGGTTTTGCAGATACCTGGACAACGTTACGAACAAAGACAGCACGCTACCCCCGATCCCACATCTGCACTCCTTACTGACGGACAACGGAGAACCGCATCCGGAGGTGGACATCTTCAAACTGGTCCGCAGCTCCTATGAGGTATTTCAGCCCCAGCGGTTATCTCGACAAGCCCGTACCACTATTTTTGGCTTGATTTTACGGTGGTTTGAGGAGAAAACTGAATATTTTTTAGAAAACCCACCACTGGCATGATCAGTCACCGACGTGAAGTTACTTTGACGACTGGACTGGACGACTTGTTTATTTTTTTCTTTTTAAAACTTTTCATACCACATCTGAGAAGCTACTTTGGCTAAAACTCACTCCGGAGAGTTTCAGGTATTTCAGCACAGAGAAGGGGTTAATCCATTAGAAACACGCTGACTCCTTGGCCCACTAAGTAGTTTACACCTTTAGGAGCAGGGTGGGTCATTGAGCCAGGGGTAGAATAGGAGTCTCAGGAATCAGCTGTGGGTCTTTGACCTGGCCCTTCATCATGTGAGCTGTTGGAGTCACGAGTCCAAGGGTGGATCAACCCCTTCCTGAGACCAAAATACTCCCCACGACTGGCAAGACACGAAGAAGCCGCCATGGCGAGAGGTGAAGCGCCTTCAAGAATATCAACCAAGTCCATTTTCCACAATGAAGTTACCCGCTGATACTATCACTTGGATGACTGAGAATCTTGTTGCAATCCATTGTCATGTTGGCCATTAAGTTGACAATATTTGCATTAAAATAATTTTTTTTTCTAGAATTTATTAAGGTTTCAAAACGATCTTTCATTTTTTCGAATGATTTAAACTTGAGCGAAAGAAGGTTGGGTTCCTTTCATAAATTTTCAGCGATGGTTTAGCAAGTCATGAAAACCAAAATACAGCTGTGAGTTTCTACCTAAATGTTTTGTTGTTTTTTTTTTGTCTTTCTCTCTCTCTTTCACTGTTTTTCCCGCTGCTGCCAAAGAAATTCGGCTCCATCCGCGCGGATGTGATTGAGCAGATGCGTTTCAAGCAGAGGCTGAGGGTCATCCAAACCATCGAAGACACAACAAAACGCAACGTGGTAAGGACCCACTCCAAAAACATTCCGGTCTCGAGGACGTTTTGTTCTGCAAGAAAGTGGATCTTGTAAGACCCTCCTGCTCTTCCCT